>BGKB01000353.1:0-14459 GCA_003116975.1 Aurantiochytrium sp. KH105 | reverse complement strand
GAGTTGTGGTCAGCTCTTGTTGCTTTCTTCTTGGGCTTCTCGCCTCACTTTCACTTTGTCGCAATGACTTACTCTAGCATCTGCAGCGACTCATTGCTCGCGAGTGCGTTCGCCAGCGCCGTCGCGCCCTCGTCGCCGATATTGTTGTCTTCAAGACTGCGCTCGCCATAACACGAGACGCCAAGATGAAGGACATCGCGACAAAAATTGCATTCCGTCGCAACCCATGCAAGCGTACGTGCGTGAGTTGTGGTTAGCTCTTGTTGCTTTCTTCCTGGGCTTCTGGACCCACTTTGACTTTGTCGCAATGACTTACTCTAGCGTCTGCAGCGACTTATTGCTCGCGAGTGCGTTCGCCAGCGCTTTGGTGCCCTCTGCGCCGATATTGTTGCCTCTAAGACTGCGCTCGTCATAACATGGGACGCCAAGATGAACGAAATCGCGCCAAGGCTTGCATTACGTCGCATTCCATGCGTGCGTACGTGCGTACGTGAGTTATGGTCATCTCTTAATTTGGGAGGTCTCACAATTTGTTATATACGTACTCGATTCTTGTCGCGCCGTTTTCGATCGCCTCAATCGCTCTGTTGAGCTCATCTTGAGTGCTCATCGTCGCAATCTAGTTGCACTCAAGAACTTTACACGCGGCCTCCTCACGAAGATCACAACTTCAAATTAATGCTCTGCAGGGACCAGTATACGCTTGTAGCTGATACAACGTTGACACGTCTTTCTCCAAGATGACGACGGGAATCTGGCGGCGAGGCGAGGACGCTGTCAAGCGACGAGCGAAAGGAGCCGAGACCGCAGCGGCGCGGCAGCCAGAGAAACTTGGCGCCACGTGCACGAGGGCAAGACGGATGCGCTGTTGGTTTAGCGCGGCTTCTCTACGAGTGTCTCGCGCTTGGTGTCGCAAGGGCAAGCGCGCAGCAGGCAGATAGGCGAAGACAACGACCGTCTAATCTCAGTTCGTTAGCCGATCGCCCGGTACGCCGCGCGGGTCGAGAGCAGACAAGAAGGGCGCGCAGCGAAGGAAGCGCGGGAGGGGGCGCCACACGCACGTACGAGCGCGCACGAGCACGCGCGCGCTTGCCTCGAGCCGAGCCCACCCACGAGATCGTTCGCGCTCTGCATCTGGCCGCTCGCATCGTGAGGATCGACCGGGGAAACTTTCTCGTCAGCCGGGTATATGAGGCTCCACATTCTCATTACACCTGAGTTTCTCCGTAAGTGCCGGATATTCTCCGAAGCGTGCTCAGAGATGAGATGCTGCCAAGTGTCGAAGAAAGAAGCAGACGGGGACATGAGGAGCGCGAGGCAGACGCGGCTGATGAGTAGGGGAGGCTGGCATGCTGACGCCGGCGCATGGAGTGAGCCGCTGTTGGTGCACCACGAACAGGCTACGCGTCGGTCCGCTACGCTGCGAGCTTTCTCGCTTCGGTGACCGATCAATCGAGCGAGCGAGCGAGTTGGCCAAGGTCGCAGCGGGCGGCGGTTCTCCTTGCGCGCGCACCCCCTCTTTCTGGGAATCGAGGCGGCAGTGGCGAAGATCATGATGCTCGAGAAATGAAGAGAGCGAGTATACGGAAAATAAAAAAGAAACTGTTTGTGTAAGGGCGAGTCGCGTGGGCACAAACTTGGGGATGGACAGAACGAAGACGGCGAGTTATCCTCATCTCCTTTTTTTCTTTCGATCGGCGAAGTGTCGCAGGGGCGGCTGCCTTTGAGGTGACTGGTACTGCGGCAACGGAGAGTCTTTGGTGATAGCATTGGATGAGACCGGGACGAGATCAGAGGTGGGTTGTTGTTGAGCGCACGCACTTTGTTTCTTCCTTGCAAAGGATCAACATGGTGACGGCTGCGGCGATGATGAGCGCGTCTCTTCGAGCACTGGCAAGCATTCAGCCTTTTGTTTTTTATCTTTGGCCAAGCAGGCCAGGCGAGGCTGCCTCGTGAGCGACGCGTCTGACTTGGGCATCGGTGGCTAGCTTGCCGTGCAGCGAGCTCGTTGATGGTGCCCAGGTCCACATCAGGTCCACATCAGCCAAGTGTTTTATCCGCGCGTTGCAAAGTGGATCATTGATCCTTGCAAATGAACAAATAGCCAGGCACAATCAGCGAATACAAAGACTCGGCCAGTCTCGCCGCCGAAGACAAAACGACGAAGCCGGGAGAGGCGAGGGGCGCGCCTAGGCAGCGCGCGAGCCCGACGGATGGCGTTGAGAGCCCGATGTGCTCAGGCGGGCGCGCGCCCGTGGCAGACCTCGCCGCAGCGCTTTGGCGCACGGAGCGGCCTGGAGTTGAATTGATCCAACGACGATGCAAACGACCAGCGAAGGCGCGAAGGCGACGTCTCCAGGCGCGGGTGCCGGCAGCGCGAGCGAGCGAGCCAGGAGATAAGCGGGGAGGCTGAGTATGATGAGCTGCAGTGGAGACGTGCGAGCCAGAAAGGCCGTCTTGCGCTGTCCGGCGTCTCGGCCTCTTGCGCAGCAACGAGGAAGGCGAAGAAAAGGCTGCCGCAGCGTCCAGGTGCCCTCGCGAGCGTTTATGATCGAAGAAGACTCAAATGGCGCAGCGTGCATGTAATATGCAATGGCTTACTCGTGTGCGTGGCGGTCTTGCATTGGGCTCACGTTCAAGTTGGCTACAGCAAAGTCGATCGCTGCTAGCGCCAATCGCGGGGCATCGATCCCCAAGTTCATGCGGCCACGATCGCTGGCACCAGAGGCTCAACTGTAGGCGCCATGTCGTCAAAGTCGTCGCTTGCCTCTGTGCCTCGTGCACGCGAAAGAATCTCGACCCGTGGAAATGACATCGTTCGGCGAAACGGGCTGTGCTGTTGCTGTGTCAGGTGACGAGCAAGAGGCCGAAGGGCATCGAAGTCCTGCGAGGAGACTTGGCTGGGGTGTGTGCTGGGCTAGTGTGTCGTTGCCAATGGCTCACTGGCTCACGAACGTGGACACCGAGCGCTCCACGCGTGCTGCGGCCGACGTTGTGAGAGCTACTTGGTTGCCTGTAATCTTGATCGTTTCATCCTGGCGTTCTTCAGCTGAGCAGGCCAGAGGCATCTTTTGAAAGTCTCTCTGTGGGTCTGTCAGATAAATTCGCGTGTAGAGCGGACATGATCGTCGATTCGAGACACGGTCGCCACCAGCCTTGCCAAAAACTTGAATTTTCTTGACCTGAATATGTATGTGCGTACGCATGCGCGAGTTTGGGTCTTACCGGCCGGCCGGCGTGCTGCGTTGAGGCGTGTAATATGCGAAAACTGATCCAAGAAGACGGCGCGACGAGCACGAGTGCTGCTTGCTAGACTTGAGCGAGATTGAAGATGCGCCGCCGCGTTTCCCATTGGCAAGCTTGTCGAAGAAGCTCTCAACGATGATCTCAGAGACAAAACGGTAGCAGAGAGGGTAGCTTGAGACTGACTCGCTGTTTTGTGGCCAAGGTCAAATCGAAAATGAGAGATGGCCGGGACTTGCTGGTCTTGATTGCTGGCTGACTGGTCTCGAAGATATGAGTATCTTTTCGCACGCTGGCGATGGACACACAGTTCGGCTTGTAGAGGCATTTCAGCCCCAAATTACGACACCTGTATGAGCTTGTCGTCACGCGATACGTGCTTACACATCACATGATCCTGTTCTCTCCTGGTGCTTGCTGTCATTCTTGCGATGCGCTGACAAAATGTCAGGCAAAAGAAGCCGGCACGAACTGGCGCGATGGACAGAGCACCAACTTAGCTCTTGCCCTTTTCTAGAGCGTAAGCATTTGGTCTGAGGTAGCACGGGACTTGGTGCTCAAGGCCAGGAGAGGCAACGTGAAGGAGGCTGGGACCTCACTTGGATCTTCGCAAGAGGACCGCCAAAAAAAAATTGCCATTTGCAGCAGCACTTTCAGCATTGTCTGCTTTCGACATCGCTCACGGCCACCTCAGTATACGCTTATTTTTGCCACGATGACGGAGTCCGCCTTGATGATCTTGTTCATGTCAGCACCAGATCGTGCAGGCTTGCTTGCGCCTTTCAAAGTCTAATTCCGAGCAGCCTCGATGAGTCGCGATCATCAAGTATGCCAAGCATGCCAGGCCGGGCTAGCTCGCGGGCGAGGCTGTTTCGAGGCGCCTGGCGTGCCCATCCATCCTTGGCAAGCTCGAGCTCTTGCAAGCTTGCGCCAAGACTTGCGCTCGCCAAGTGACTTTTTCGCGCTGCAAAGTGGACTATGAAGTTGCACCGCGGCGCTCGGTCGTTGGAGGCGAGCTAATAAGGAGAGAATAGGGGGCAAGCTTTGGCAACGCCAAGGCCACGAAAAAAGTACGCGCGTGGCAGAGCGAGGCGGCGCAGGGCAGGAGCTAGTGCCGAGGCAGACGCTGACCTCGTCGGCACAGTCGTTGTCTCTGTAGTGGATGCGAAAAGCGGCTACTCGTTGAGAGCCCCAAAAGGAGGCAAGCTGGCTGGGCTTGTTCGCCGCAGATCTCGCTAGGAAGGCTGCAGATCGTCCGCGCACGCTGTGTGCATGCTCTATCAAGATTTTGCGGCGTCAAGAAATCATTTTTGCATGGATCAAGGGCCTTGGCGTTCGTTCATGAGGCGTTTGTTTCATAGAAGAGGAGATGGACGCGGGCTCGCGGCGCCGCCACGCAAGCTGCAGACCCGGCGAGATGAGCTCGCTGAGCTGACTGGCATGTATGAGCGCTAGACATTGTATGCGATCGCTTGTAAGATGGTTGACGCATGTTGCAGTCGTGATTGTCAAGCAAGAGAGCCCAACGTGCATTGTACTTGCAAAGTATTGGCTTGCAGACTGACTGCACGGATAGAAAACAAGGTGCCGCATCGTCAGCGAGTGATCAAATGTGCGTGAGCAAGCTTGTTTGAGGGTTAGGCTGCGTATAAGCTAAATATCAGCCGCGTTCGAGGTGCAAGAAGGTGAGGAAGGCAAAAGTGAACAATTTGGGACATCGTTGGCAACGCACGCGAGAGCACGCAAATGCAGTGCGATCATTGTCGCAGAGCTTGAGAAAGCCTGGTAGGCATAAGGAAGCGTAGCGAGTGCAGTATTGGCAGCGTGCTGCTTGTGTAAGTCAAGACTAGCGTTGCAAACGAGGTGTTGCTTGGCAAAGTTAATGTGCTTTGGCCCGGCCTCAGCCTGCCAACAGTGACGGATGATATGCAAATGAGCTTACAAAGATTGGCCCGGGTGTATAGCTTGGCGCCACGATTTTTCTTTGGATCGAGCGAGTATTGCTGAAGAGAAAAGCATGTTCGTGCGTTTGACCCTTTCCTTTTTGTTATTGAGCCGAGCTCTTTGTTGGTTTCGTTGCTTGCAGAAGAGACGAGCAGCGTCGTACGACAGGGCAAGGCGCGCGATGCGTAGGTCTTGCGCAGAGAGGTGGCGTGGCTAGATTTGGTCAAAGAGCTCGTGCAGGCAGCGCTGTTGTAAAAAAGAAAAGGTCAAAGAGGAAGAAAATGAGGGGTGGCTTTGTGGTATCAGACCGAGCGAGCGAGTGATGGCAGAGGCAATACAAAGGCAGGAATGGCCAGCGCAATACTGAGGCAGCAGCTGCGCGTGGTTGCTTTTGCTGTCGGCGACTATGTGCGGTAGTGAAGGGTGGCTAAACTTGAACAAAAAAGGACGAGCTTAAAAAGAGAGAGAAAATGTGAGCGAGTATATGGCAAGCTTTGGCTGCGGCGCGTGTGAGCAAAAGGTACACGCGTGGCAGAGCGAGACGGTGCAAGGTAGGCGCTAGGGCTGAGGCAAGTGCTGAGCTCGTCGGCACAGTCGTTGTCTCCGCAGTGGATGCGAAAAGCGGCTCGTTTTCGAGAGCTAAAAAAGAAGGCCAGCTGGGTGGGCTTGATGTCACAGATGTCGATGAATAGGCTGCAGATCGTCCGCGCAGGCTGCGTGCAGGCTCTAGCAAGATGTTGTGGCGTCATGTCATCGTTCTTGTATGGATCAAAGGCCTTGGCGGTGGTCCATGAGGCGTTTGTTTCACTGAAGAGGAGATGGACGCGGGTTCGCGACGCCGCCACGCAAGCTGCAGACCCGGCAAGACGAGCTCGCCAAGCTGACTAGCACGTATGGGCGCTGGTGATCATATTTGTTTGTTTGCAAGATTGTTGACCCATGTTGCAGGTGTGCTTGTTTGGCAAGAGATCCCAACGTGCATTGTACGTGCAAAGAATTGGCTTGTAGACTGACTGCACGGATAGAAAAAGGTGCCGCGTCGCCAGCGAATGTTCGAACTTGCGTGGACAGGCTTGTGTGAGAGCTGCGCTGCAAATCAGAGAAATACCAGCTGCCTTCAAGGTGCAAGAAAGAGAGCAAAGTAATGGTGAATAATATACGGCAGCGTTGGCAACTCACGCCAGAGCAAGCAAATGCAGTGCGATCCTTGTCGCAGAGCTTGGGGAGGCTGCCAGGCATGTGGCAGATCCGCGAGAGCAGTTTTGGCAGCGTGCGGCTCGTGTAAGTCAAGACAGCGTTGCAAACGAGATGTTGCTTGGCTAATTGATGTGCTTTGGCCCAGCCTCAGCCTGCCAACAATGATGCATAATCTACAAATGAGCTTGCAAAGGCTGGTCTAGGTCTGTGGCTTGACGTCATGGCTTTCGATTGGATCGAACGACTGTTGTTGGAGAGAAAAGCACGCAAGTGCGTCGCTTCCTTTCTCTTTTGTTATTTGAACCGAGCTCTTTGTTGTTGGTTTCGTTGCCTGCAGAAGAGGTGGGCAGCGTCGTTGGACAGTGCGACACACGCAATGCGTAGGTCTTGCACAGGAAGATGACGTGGCGCGATTTCGTCGGCGTGGGCGGAGAGCTCGTGCAGGCAGCGCTGTTGTGAAACAAAAAGACACAAAAGAAAGAAGAAAATGAGGTGTGGCTTTGTGGCACGAGATCGAGCAAGCGAGAGATGGCAGGGGCGAAACAAAGACAGCAGTAGACAGCGCAGGTCGAGTGCAAGAGCTGAGCGTGGCTGCTTTTGCTGTCGGCGACCATGTACAGCAGTGAAGGGTGGCTAACTTGACCAAAAAAGGACTAGCTCATAAAGAGAGCGTGGGCCAGCGAGTGTATATGGCAAGCTTTGGCTGCGGCGCGAGTGAACAAAAGGTATACGCGTGGCAGAGCGAGACGGTGCGAGGTAGGCGCTAAGGCTGAGGCAAGTGCTAAGCTCGTCGGCAGAGTCACTGTCTCTGCAGTGGATGCGAAAAGCTGCCTTGTTGAGAGCCAGAAAAGAAGGCAAGCTGGCTGGGCTTGTTCGCCACAGATCTCGCTGGGAAGGCCGTAGATCGTCCGCGCGCGCTACGGGAGGCTTTGGCAAGATATTGTGGCGTCATGCAAGCATTTTCGCATTGATCAAGGGCCTTGACGGTGGTCCGTGAGGCGTTTGTTCACGAGAAGATGAGGTGCGTACGAGTGAGCGAAGCAGCTACGCAAGCTGCAGACCCGGCGAGACGAGCTCGCTGAGCTGACTGGCACGTTTGCACGCTGGCCAATATATCTGTTCGTTTGCAAGATGGTTGACGCATGTTGCAGGTATCGTTGGCGAGGCAGAGAGCCTAGAGTGCGTGGTATATGCAAGGTATTGGCTTGCAGACTGACTGCACGGATAGAAAATGGCGTCGCAGGCCAGCGAAGGGTTTGGTTTGCGCGAGGCAAGCCTATTTAAGAGCTGGGCTGGGGATCAGCGGAATTTCAGCTGCGCTCTCGAGGTGCAAGAAAGAGAGCAAGGTGAAAGTGAACAATGTGAGGCAGCGCTGGCAACGCGTGCGAGAGCAAGCAAAAGTTGCGCGATCCTGGTTGCAGAGCTCGTGAAGGACTAGCAGGGATGTGGTAGATCAGCGAGAGCAGTTTTGGCAGCGTGCTGCTTGTGTAAGTCAAGGCTAGTGTTGCGAGTGAGGTGTTGCTTGGCTAAATTGATGTGCTTTGGTCCGCTCGCGGCTTGAGAGGGATGGCGGATGACCTGCAAATGGGCTTGCAAAGGCTGACCCAAGTGTACAGGTTGGATCTATGGCTTTGAATTGGATCGAGCGACTTTTGTTGAAGAGAAAAGCATGCTAATGAGTTTGACTTGTTTATTATTTTTTTTTAAAACCGAGCTCTTTGTTGGTTTCGTTGCCTGCAGCAGAATTGGGCAGCGTCATTGGACAGAACAGCGCGGGCGATGCGTAGGTCTTGCGCAGCGAAGTGGTGTGGCTTGATATCGTCGGCGTGGGCGGAGAGCTCGTGCAGGCAGCTCTATTGTGGAAGATAAAATAGACGACGCAAAAAAGAAAGAAAATGTGGTGGCTTTGTGGCAGGAGATCGAGCGGGCGGGCAATGGCAGTGGCGAAACAAAGGCAGCAGTAGACAGCGCAGGTCTAGTGAAAGAGCTAAGTGTGGTTGCTTTTGCTGTCGGCGAACACGTGCGGCAGTGGAGGATAGTTGAAGTTGGCAAAAAAGAGGCGAACAAATAAGGAGAGAATATGTGAGCGAATGTAGGGCAGGCGATTGCTACGTCAAGACCATGAAAAAGTACGCGCATCGTAGGACGAGATGGTGCAGAGTAGGAGCTAGTGCCGAGACAAGCGCTGGGCTCGTTGGCACAGTCATCGTCTTTGCAGTGGATGCGAATAGCGGCTGCTTGTTGAGGCAAAAAAAAAGAGAAGACAAGCTGGCTGGGCTCGTTCGCCGCAGATCTCGCTGAGATGACTGCAAATCGTCTGCGCACGCTATGCTCAGGCTTTGGCAGGATGTTGTGGCATCGTGTCATCATTCTTGTATGGATCAAGGGCCTTGACGGTGGTTTTTATGGCGTTTATTCACTGAAGAGGAGATGAATGCGGGTTCGCGACGCAGCCACGCGAGCTGCAGACCCGGCGAGACGTGCACGTCGTGCTGATTGACCGTGAATGGGTGCTAGACGGTGTATGCGATCGTTTTCAAGATTTTTGCCGCATGTTGCAGGTGTGCTTGGTGAGGAAGAGAACCCAGAGTGCGTGGTATATGCAAAGCAAAGTGTCGGCTTGGACAGTGGCTGCACGGGCAAAGAGGGATTGCATGGCCAGCAAAAGGTCTGGTTTGCGCGGGCAAGTCTATTCAAGAGCTGGGCTGGGGATTAGGGGAGTTTCAGCTGCGTTCGAGGTGCCAAGAAGGCGAACAAAGTAAAGGTGAACATTGTGGGGCAGCGTCGGCAACGCACGCGAGAGCAAGCAAATGATGCGCGATCATGGTCGTAAAGATTGGGGAAGGCTGGCAAGCATGTGGCAGATCGACGAGAGCGGTTCTGGCAGCGTGCTGCTTGTGCAAGTCAAGGCTAGCGTTGCGAACGAGATGTTGCTTGGCTAAATAGTGTGCTTTGGTCCGCTTGGGGCTTGAGAGGGATGGCGGATGACCTGCAAATGAGCTTGCCAAGACTGGTCCAAGTCTGTAGCTTGGCTGTATGGTTTTTGTTTGGATCGAGCTCGTATTGTTGAAGAGAAAAGCATGCTAGTGCGTTTGTCTCCTGCTTTTTTGTTATTAGAGCTGAGCTGTTTGTTGGTTTCGTTGCCTGCAGGAGAGATGAGCAGCGTCGTGAGACAGAGCGCTGCGCGCTGCGTAGGTCTTGCGCAAAGAGATGGCATGGCAAGATTTCGTCGGCGTGGGCAAAGAGCTTATGCAGGCAGCGCTGTTGTGAAAGAAGAAAATGACGACACAAGAAGAAGAAGAGAATGAGGTGTGGCTTTGTGGTACCAGACGGAGCGAGCGAGGAACGGGAGAGGCAAGGCAGAGGCAGCCGGAGGCAGCGCAGGTCTAGCGCAAGAGCTGAGCGTGGTTGCTTTTGCCGTCGGCGACCACGTGCGGCAGTGAAGGGTGGCTAAACTTGACCAAAAAAGACGAAATAAATAAAGAGAGAATAGGGGAGCGAGTATTCAGGGCAGGCGTTTGCGATTGCAAGAGCATGAAAAAGTACGCGCATGACAGGGCGAGACGGTGCAGAGTAGGAGCTAGTGCCAAAGCAAGCACTGGGCTCGTCGGCACAGTCATCGTCTCTGCAGTGGATGCGAAAAGAGGCTGCTTATTGAGGCAAAAAAGAAGAAGAGAAGCTGGTCGGGCTTGTCCGCCGCCGCTCTCGATGAAAATGCTGTAGATCGTCCGCGCAGGCTGTGTACAGGCTCTGGTAGGATTTTGTAATGTCATGCAAGCATTTTCGCATGTATCAGAGGCTCTGGTGTTGTTTTTATGACGTTTGTTCACGAGAAGGTGAGGTGCGTACGAGTGAGCGAAGCAGCCACGCAAGCTGCAGACGTGACGAGGCGTGCTCGACGAGCTGACTGGCACGAATGAGCGCTGGACATTGTATGCGATCGTTTACAAAAAGGTTGACGCATGTTGCAGGTGTAATTGTCAAGAAAGAGAGCCGAGAGTGCGTGATTATGCAAAGTATCGCCTTGAAGACTGACTGCACGGATAGAAAAAGGAGCCGCATCGTCAATAAATGGTCAAACTTGCGTGTAAGAGCTTCTGTGAGAGCTAGGTTGCGGATCAGAGAAATACAAGCTGCCTTCGAGGTGCAAGAAAGAGAGCAGCAAAGTAAAGGTGAATAATATGGGGCAGCGTTGGCAACTCACGCCAGAGCAAGCAAATGCAGTGCGGTCATGGTTGCAGTGCTTGGAGAAGGCTGGAAGGCATGTGGTAGAAGCACGAGAGCAGTTTTGGCAGCGTGCTGCTTGTGTAAGTCAAGGCTAGCGTTGCGAGTGAGGTGTTGCTTGGCTAGCTCGGTGCGCTTTGGTCCGCTTGGGGCTTGAGAGGGATGGCGGATGGACTGCAGATGAGCTTGCAAAGGCTGATCCAAGTGTACAGGCTGGCTCTATGGTTTTTGTTTGAATCGAGCGAGTGTTATTGGAGAGAAAGCATGGTAGTGCGGTTGCCTCTTGCTTTTTTGTAATTTGAGCTGAGCTGTTTGTTGGTTTCGTTGCCTGCAGAAGAGATGAGCAGCGTTATAAGACAGAGCGACGCGCGCGCTGCGTAGGTCTTGCGCAGAGAAGTGGCGTGGCTCGATTTTGTTGGTGTGGGCGGAGAGCTCGTGCAGGCAGCGCTGTTGTGAAAGAAAGATCGACACACAAAAAGAAGAAAATGATGCTGGTTTTGTGGTAGGAGATCGAGCAAGCGAGAGATGGCAGAGGGAAAACAAAGGCAGTCGGAGGCAGCGCAGGTCTAGCGCAAGAGCTGAGCGCGGTTGCTTTTGCGGTCGGCAACCACGTGCGGCAGTGAAGGATGGTTAAAGTCAACAAAAAAAGGCGAACAAATAAGGAGAATAGGGAGCGAGTGTAGGTGGCAAGCTTTGACTGCTGCACGAGTGAGCAAAAGGTACGCGCATGGCAGGTCGAGGTAGTGCAAGGTAGGAGCTGGGGTTGAGGCAAGTGCTGAGCTCGTCGGCACAGTCACTGTCTGTGCAGTGGATGCGAAAAGCTGTCTTGTCGAGAGCCAACTGCTGAGGAAATGAATGGACTGTAAGATGGATTCTGTTTTAACGCTGATTGGCTACGAATGTTTCGGGTCTGCTCGTGACGGGACCGCTTTGGCTCGGCGCCAGGTCCGAGACTTGGATAAGTGATGTGCAGAGGAGCTGGTGAGGAGCACGGGACTTTGTCACACGTTTCGGCTAGGAGATGCTCACTGCCGTGACTTTGTAGTCTGCCCTCACCTAGTATACTGACCGCTGCAAGGGGTTTAGATGAGACTTTTCATGGGCGAAAGGTTGTTGAAGTCATCTTGTCCATGCCGTCCCAGCCGTGGTGGCGTCATTGTCTTATTTCGAGAGCCAACAAAGAAGGCAAGCTGGGTGGGCTTGCTCGTCGCAGAACTCGATGCAAAGGCTGCAAATCGTCCGCGTACGCTGTGAGTAGGCTCGCGTAAGATGTTGTGGCGTCATGCGTGCGATTTCGCATGAATCAAGGGTTGAGCGGTGGTCTTCTGTGCGCGAGAAGATAAGATATGTATGGGCTGTTGATGATGGTACGCACGCTGCAGACATGACGAGACAAGCTCGCTGAGCTGATTAGCATGAATGGGTGTTGGTGAATATATTTGTTCGTTTGCAAGATGATTGACGCATGTTGCAGGTGTCGTTGGCGAGGAAAAGGGCATAGAGTGCGTGTTATATGCAAAGTTTTGGCTTGAAGACTGGTCTCACGGATAGAAAAAGGTGCTGCATCGTCAGCGAATGGTCATTTCTGCGTGCGCAAGCTTGCTTGGGAGATAGGCTTCGAGTCATCAGAAAATGTGCTGCGTTCGAGATGCAAGAAGGCGAGCAAGGTAAAAGTGAACAATATGGGGGCAGCATTGGCAACGCACGCGAGAGCACGCAAATGCAGCGCGATCATGACCACAGAGCCTGGGGAGGCTGGCAGGCATGTGACAGACCCGCGAGAGTAGTTTTGGCAGCGTGCTGCTTGTGTAAGTCAAGGCTAGTGTTGCGAACGAGGTGTTGCTTGGCTAGCTTGGTGTGCTTTGGCATGCTCAGGGCTTGAAAGGGATGGCGGGTGATCTGCAAATGAGCTTGCAAAGGCTGATCCAGTGTATAGCTTGGCTCTATGGTTTTTGTTCGAATCGAGCGAGTGTTGTTGCAGAGAAAAGCATGCTAGTGCGTTTGTCTCCTGCTTTCTTGTTATTAGAGCTGAGCTCTTTGTTGGTTTCGCTGCCTGCAGAAGAAGTGAGCAGCGTCGTGAGACAGAGCGAGGCGCGCGTTGCGTAGGTCTTGCGCAGAGAGGTGGCGTGGCTGGATTTCGTCGGCGTGGGCGGCGAGCTCGTGCAGGCAGCGCTGTTGTGAAAGAAAGATCAACGCAAATGCAAGAAGAAAATGAGGTTGGCTTTGTGGCAGGAGATCGAGCAAGCGAGAGATGGCAGAGGCGAAACAAAGGAAGTCAGAGGCAGCGTAGGTCGAGTGCAAGAGCTGAGCGTGGTTGCTTTCGCCGTCCGACGACCACTTGCGGCAGTGAAGGATGGCTAGAGTTGATCAACATCACGCGAGCTAATAAGAGAGAAAATGCAGATGGCAAGCTTTTGACTGCGGCGCGAGTGAGCAAAAGATATGCGCATGGCAGAGCGAGATGGCGCAAGGTAGGAGCTGGGGGTGAGGGAAGTGCTGAGCTCGTCGGCACAGTCACTGTCTCTGCAGTGGATGCGAAAAGCTGCCTTGCTGAGAGCCAACAAAGAAGGCAGGCTGGCGGGGCTTGCGAGCGGCAAACAATATGGTGACGGGATCTTTCACGAGCGAGCAGCCGGCTGCACAAGAGCTTTTCATGTGCGATGACGAGCAAGACAGGGCGGTCTGTGCGTGTGGCGCGTCGTGTGTCGGCTTGGCGCAGATCGACTTGGTTCTTGTACTGCAACAGGGGCAAGAAGGAGCTTGACTTGTGAAAGCCTCGCACGGCTCTATGGTGTTGGCTGCGGTGCAGCAGAAAATGTCAGACGCTGGTGTCATGCTTGTTGCAGCCGCGTGAGGGTGCGCTGATGGTGTCGCGTCGCTCGCTGAGCCTGCAGTCTGACCGATAGATGAGCAGAAAATGAACAAAATGGGCTGTGTTAGATGCACTTCATGCTGCACAGCAACAAGAGGAGCGAAGCTTGGGCACTCAAAAATTCCAAAGTAGATCAACAGGACGGACTTGACGTTTCAGTGCCCAAATGAGGTCCCCTAAATCAAGTGCCAGGGCGGTGCAAGGGCGGTGAGCAAGGGGGCGTACATGATCAAATACATTCGAGCAAGTTGGGCCAAGTCGATTTTTGCAAAGAATTTTTTGACGATGAGAGCAAATTCAAGTGTTCATTGAGGGCACTGATTTGTGTACAGTGAGCCCCACAGTGCCGCATGCAAAGCTCTCCGCGCCGATCACTTTACCACCACGGTTTGCCGTTAATCTGCATGCCTGTGTCTCGGCTACCAATTTTTTTCGAGCATGAAAGAAAGAGGCCTATTCAAAATTTTTGGGCCTATTTCGAGTCCAACGGTCAGGGACTGCGTTTCGCAAGAGGCGCGGCAACGGATCGTTTTGGTCTCTTCATTTTCATCGGGGTTGCGTACGGACTCTGGCTGGCGGAAGTGCTTCTGTGGAGGCGCGGAGCGGGCAGGAAGAAGCGCGCTAAGATTTGTTTTTAGTTGAGGCAGCGCACTGGCGTTTGGCAGTTGATGTCGATGCCGGTGGTCATGGTGCCGCAGAAGTGGAAGCTTCGTTTTCGTACGCTGTTGCGAAACGTTTTGAACTGATACCGATGGTGTGGAGACCGTTCGTGCTGTTTTGTTTGATTTTCGAACTTGAAGCAGCGTGGGCACTCTACAACAAAGGTCCTCCTAGCGGCGCTTGATTATAGCGCGAGCTTGGCGGGAGCTGGTAAAGGTTTGGAAGGACGAATGGCTGAATTGAACTCAGTTTTGCTTTGTTTGTTTGAGATAGATTTCGATCTGGTTAGTGTGCGAAACGCATTGATTGGATCGTGAAC
>BGKB01000350.1:0-19447 GCA_003116975.1 Aurantiochytrium sp. KH105 | reverse complement strand
CGAAAGGTTAGACGAACAGAGAGAAGGTGGTATAGGCGAAAATCATGTGCTGCACGCGCAGACGCTGAGCCAAGTCCCAAGCAGAGCTGGGAGAGAGCGCGCCTAAGCTCTAGAAAGCCATGACAGGCATTTATTTACCAGCCGTGCAACGAGGCTAATGCCCGGCCAAGTTTGCTATCAGTGACATACGACCAGGTCATTGAGCGTGCAGCGGCTGCGGCAGCCTCGAGCGCTCCCTACGGCGGTCTATTCCGCTAGCACCGCGTGGACGTTGGAACGAGGCTGAAGGGGACTATATATCTCCCAACGCCCAGCCGATATGCATTGTCAAGAGAAGGGAGTGAGTAGCATGAGTGACTGAAGCAGAGGATAAAAATTAGATTGATAGTCGTGACAGAGAATGACATCATGACCGTCCTTAATAGAAACACTTTGTATCAGGCAGCCAGTGCTTGAGCTTGTTCCTGCGATTTCACCGTCAATGGATGACCATCACCGAGTTTCTGGCGACGGATCTCGAGTGCCCGTTGAGCCATGTCAGCGTCCTGCGTCGCCACCGTAAGCCAGTAAAGTGACGCTGCTGTCAGATCATGATCCGGGCCCAGCCGCATCTCACGAATCTCCACGGACAATTCGAGCGCAGATACAGCCTCTGCGTGATTGGAATCGCCTAATCCCAGCAGAGCCCGACCCTTGGCGAGCCAGGCATAGCCAAAGCGAGGGTGCATGTCGTCCGATGGAAAGTTGAGGCGAAGAATTTCCAGGGCGTTATTCGCAGCTTCGAGAGCCTCTGCGAAACGCTCGAGGTCCGAAAATGTGAAGGACATCCAGTATCGCGTTGCGGCCACAAGGGCGTGGTCGAGCCCAAGCTTTTCCATTCTGATGTCGAGGGCATCCTGGTACCACGTGAGCGCGGCGTCGTACTTGCCTTGCGAGTAGAGCACACTGGCCATGTTGTGCAATACTGTCGCCGTCAAAGGATGCTCGCGCCCTAGTTTCTCCTTTCTGATCTTGAGAGCCTCCTGATACAGCTCCACCGCGGCATCATACTGGCCCTGCAAATCGAGCACGCCGGCGGTACAAGCCATCGTGCTCGCCGTTGAGGTGTGCATTGGCCCAAGCTTTTCCTTTCTGATCTCGAGCACCTCCTTGAACAGCTCGAGCGAGGCGTCGTATTGGCCCTGTGATAGGAAAACTAAGGCAATGTTGTGCATTGTGGTCGCCGTGCCCGGGTGCTTCGCTCCCAACCTCTCCTGTTCTATCTCGAGAACCTCCTGGTACAACTTGAGCGCGACGTCGTACTGACCCTGCGAATAGAGCACGCTGGCCATGTTGTGCATTGTTGTCGACGTTAAAGGGTGCTTCGTCCCAAGCGTCTCCTTTCGAATCTCGAGAACCTCCTGGTGCAGCTTTAGAGCGACATCGTACTGGCCTTGATCCCGAAGCAGCCATGCAACGTTGTACATTAGCAATGCGACCTCAGCAGTTGAACCATTGGCAGTCTTTCGCGCCTCGACGATTCTATGCGATGTGAGCACGAGCCACCGGCGGATCTCCGCAAGAACTGCAGCGTTGAGTGCGGAATACCCGCCGTCAATGCTCTTCACAGCCTCGTCGATCATGTCTCGGTCCCTTGACGAGAAACATTCGGCATTTGCCATGTCCAAGTCTGCAAAAGCTTTTGTGATGGCTCGAGGTGTTTCGTCTTCCATGAGTTGGACAAAGCGTTCATCCTCGCCAGGGGCGAAAACGGGTGTGAAGCTTTTGCCACACTTGATGGCGCCGTAGATTTCCCATACGCACCACATGCGCTCGAGGGGTGACGGCTTTTCCCACCTGTCAAAGAAAATGAGGCGCTCCTCGAAGCGCTCGATGGCAACGTGAAGGCCTTCTTGAAGTAGTTCCTCGTACTGCTTCTTGACACCATCCGCGAGATCGCTGTCCTTGGCCGTGAGGTTAGGCTGATTGGCAGAAAAGAGGTCAAGCCAGACGTATGTGCGTGTTAGGTCACGACTTTGTCCTCGATAGTGTGCGACGATGGAATCCACGAGCTCTCCAAAGCTGCACTTGCGCGCTTGGCTGATGAAAGCGCCGCGAAAGGGAGGACCGACGCACGCTTGGTCGTTGCTTTCCCCGAGAAGAACGTCGAGATAGAAGCCCGGGCTTTGTGAGCTTTTCGTTGACAAGACAACATTGGCACAAACGTCCTCGACGGTCCAATCTTTTCTGAACTTTTCTTGGGCATCTTGGCCGGGATCGAAGTTCACCATTCCGTCAACATTTGCCACACGACCTTTCCGCTTGCCCTTCTCTACGATCACGGTCCTCCCAGCATCGACTTCGCTGGTGCTTGTCTCCCCCTTGGGGTCCTTGGCGACTGCAATTTTCTTTTTTCGGAGTACGTACAGCTGTATATCAGGTGCGAGAACTTCGTCGAGGACATCTTGCCAGATCTTTTGAAGAGCTGTGACGCTAATGCCGCGGTAGCAGACGATGTCGTTGCTGAGGTCATTGTTGTTCTTCAGGTCAAGGTCGTTGTTGCTGTTGATGTTGCTCTTGCCGCAGGAGTCCCTGGTGCCGTGACCCTCGTTGCCGCTGCTCCCAAGGTCGTCGCGGCGAGCGTCCTCGTCGACCGTGTGCTTGCTGCAGCTGCAGCTGCTGCTGCTGCTGCTTCCTACTTTTCTTTCCGCGACCGCGGACGACTCATTGTGCGCGAGGTTGCCAAGGCTTTCGCGCAAACCCGCGCGCTTCGTCGGTGCGGTTGACATGAAAGTAAGCGGGGCTTCTGTTGCAGCGATGGAGAAATTTGGAGAAAGAGGTCTGCACGCGGCCCACAAATCCAACTTGAAAGCGACCGGACATAACATGCAATCTGGCGTAGTGGGCCGAAAGGGCGGCGTGTGCACGGTGAGGCTTCGGCCGCAGGTTCTCGCTGGCTAATAACAGGTTCTCGCTGGATGACAGGTTCTCGCTGGCGAGTCAACCACAATCAAAAGGAGAGAGGGGAGGGAGGGGGGAACGTAGAAGGGAGGGAGATGAGTCTGAGAGAAAGGAAGAGAGACAAGAGAGAGGGAGGAGCCCAGTCGGGTTACCGGTTGCTTTGCTTGCTCGCCGCGGTTGCAAGCTGGCTTGGATCCATCGTTTGTGTGACAATCTTAATAGCCAGCCTGCCGCGTCGGGTGTTGCCAGCGGCCCTCTCGCTCGCTCGCTCGCCCGATCGGACGCTGTCTTGTGCGCATGCATGCCTTTTTCTTCTTCTCAATCTGTCCCTTGGGCGTTGACTACAGCGTCAATGATAACGGAGGACTTTTGGCGAGGGCATTGGGCGAGTGCATTAGTACTTTATCCCCGTCAAGGGTCGAACGTATCGCGTCTGCGAAGGTGAGCACGATTTTTGGAGCAGTTGCAAGCATTCACGCTTGATCACTCTCTTGAGCCAAGCAGGCCAAGCCTGGCTGCCTCGTGAGCAACGCGTCCGACTTGGGCATCGGTGGCTAGCTTGCCGCGCTGCGAGCTGGTTGATGCGCCAAGATCCAAGTGTTTTATCAGCGCGCTGCAAAGTGGATCATTGGTCCTTGCAAATAGCATTCGACGAAGACGAAGGCTCGGGCTCGCCGCCGGAGCAGTGGCAGATGACGAAGCCGGGCGCCGCGGAGGTGCCAGGGTGCGCCAAGGCAGCGCGCGGGGTCGACGGATGGCGCTGAGAGCCTGATGCGCCCGGGCGGGCGCTCGCCCGTGGCAGGTCTCGCCGCAACGTCTTACCACTTGGAGTGGCTGGAGATTGCCTGAATCGACGAAGATGAGGACGCCGTTGCGCGGAGGCGACGGCAAGGGACGCGGGTGCCGGCGGCGCGAGCGAGCCACGAGAGGAGTGGGGGTTCAGGAGGTGGCTGTCTCTGTCGAGCTGCGACGGCGCCGCGCAAGTCGAAAAAGTTGTCTCGCACTGCTCGACGACTCAACCTTCACGTGCAGTAGCAATCAAGGTGAAGAAAGGATTTCCGGAGCGCCTTGGGCTCCGGCGAGTGCTTGCAGTCGAAGTAGGCCTGCGCGGGGCAGCGTGCACCTGCTCTACAAGGAGCTGCTCGTGCGCGCGGCGGTCTTGCGTCAAGCTCATGCCCACTTTGGCTGCAGCATTGTACTTTTTTATCATCGCGGCTGCTGGCGCTGGTCGCTTTGACACAAGTTCATGCGGCCACGAGTGCTTGCGCCAAAAGCAAAACAATAGGCGCCATGCCGTCAAAGTTGCAGCCTTCTCTTGGACCTCAGGCAGGCGAAAATAAACGAAGTGGTGAAGATGACCTCGTTCGGCGACACGGGCTGCTGCTTTTTCGCGTACCGAGATCAAGGTCAAAGGGCAGGCATCCAAGTCATGCGAGGAGACCTAGCTGGCGCTGTGCGGTGAAAGTAGGTGTAGTCGACAATGGCTCACTTGCTGATAAAACTTGCACACTGAGCGCTCGAGGGATGCTGCGGCCAGCGTCGAGTGTGCTACTCGGTCGCCAACGATCTTGCTCTCTCCTTTGTGGCGTCCCTCAGCTAGGCAGGCCAGAGGCAACTCTTGAACGTCTTTCTGCGAATCAGCCATATGAGCTCGTGTGTAAAGCGGACATCTTTGTCGATGCCAGACACGGTTGCTGCTAGCCTTGCCAAAACCTTGAACCTTCTTGACCTCTGGCACGCTCAAGCTAACGTTACATGCCGACGTTGCTGTTTGACGATGAGGCAACCTTGGCGACCCTCTTGATCAGCAAGCAAAGCGCTTCGTTTACGATTGATCGACGAAGGATGCTCAATGGCTGAAGAAAATGGTCTTCGTTTTATCATGAGCATGCTGATGAAGCGAGCGTCGGCCTCCTTTGAAATTTGAATGCGCGCCTGGAGATTGTTTCTGCGCGTGCGAGCAGTCGAAGTAGAAGGGACTTTTGCATGATTGAGGCTTTCTTTTCGTCGCTCCTCACTATGGATGCCAGTTGCAGAGAAGGCAATTGCCAAAGAGACGATGTCAGTCTTGCTCGATTGTTTTCCGCGGCGGCGACTCGAGCTGTAGAAGCTTCCTCGCTCGCCGTCACGTTCTCCCGCTGAAGAGAGTTCACGCATCGCGGAAACTCGCGCAGTCCCGTTCTTGCTGCTCGCAGAGCGCGTCCGCGACTACAGGCGACAATCGGACCGGCCGCCTCGGGTGCAGCTCCGCTGTGCATGCGGCCGCCCGGCCGGGTCGACGCGTGTTTGCAGCTGCCTGACAACGAGATGAATCCCCAATACAATCTAGGTACAAAGTAGCGCGCAATTCTTGCGTTGCGCAGAATGCGTTGCGCAGAATGCGTTGCGCAGGCAAAGCACCGGACGGTAAGCGCAAGAACTTTGTTTTGCAGCCTGACAGTGATAGAAAGAAGACACAAGCGCGATTGAGAGCATGTGCGCTTTCAGCTTTCCGCGTGCGGCGTGTGCGGCGCGCGGGGCATTTGAAAAAGGTGAATCGTTGGCGCGTGTCCCGCGAACGTGCGCGTGTGGTTATGGCGCGACCGCAGTGAATAAGCATCCTCTTTTCAACGTCACTTCCGACGTGCTCAACGCCGTACGAAGGGGAAAGCCAGAATAAACATGCACGCACGAGAGCAGTTTGATAACAGGCGTCATGGCTTCAAGTAAAGATTGCTTTGACCGTCAGCAATGAACCCGAAAATCATTGAGCTTCAAGGATCAATTACGCGAAGTCTATTCTCCAAAACGAGGATGCTTGATCTTTGCCGTAATCTGTAGTAAATTCTCTCATTCGCAGCAAAGAATCCACCGAGTTCTGCGTTTGATTTGTTACAATACTCCCACACCCAGTTTGATATTCCAAGCTCTAGCTTCAATGCTTTTGCAATGCTACGTATCGCAACTCCTCATCATCGTGCGAAGACTCGCAGAGGTCATTTAAAAGCCGGAGCGCTCGATCTGCAAGCTACGATTTGCTTCTCCAAGTTTCACAGCCCAAGCTTCAATGCTTTTGCAATGCAAGATATCGCAACTCCTCATCATCGTGCGAAGACTCGCAGAGGCCATCTAAAAGCCTGAGTGCTCGGTCTGCAAGCTACAATTTGCTTCTCCAGGTCTTTGCAGCCCAAGCTCGGCGGGACAGCAAAAATCCGGCAAAAAAAATGCAAAAAAAAAAGAAAACATTCAACACCGGGACTTCGCGTGCAGTCCCCTATCACACTACTAACCCGGCCCTACGTGACTTTTCTGCTCAGTGCGAATGAGATGAGGAGTTGCCCACGTGGTATGATCGAATGTGAGGCCCAATGGAAGATACACACTCATAAACGCATTTCTCGCGAGAAGAGTGACGCAGAGAAGACAGGGGGTTTTGTTGGCATGGCACTGAGGAAAGCGTCGTATTGAGAAATGCGCGAGGTATTGCATTCTTTTGAACGTCGCTTGTCGATGGACTTGCGTTTCTGCTGACCGTTGCCGCTACCCTGGCCATGCCGCCTTGCGTGTACGGCCCCAACGCTGAGGGCTGACGTCTGTCCCGCGGCGGCTCTCCAGCTATGTGGCTCGTGCGCGGGCGCCTGTGCGTGCGCAAGACAGCCAACGGATGCTGCTGGCGGATGCGTTTGGCTCAAGGCCACGGGTTCGGTGGCGCCATTCGCGCGCTGGCGCCCATACTGGGCCATTCGCAGCTCGCTGACCGGCGCCCGAAGATCCTGCGCGCGTGGCGAAGATGATGATGCTCGAGAAATGAAGAGAGCGAGTATACGGAAAATAAAAAGAAAAGTGGTCGTCCGTGGGAACCAACTTGGGGATGGACAGAGCGAGGACGGCGAGATAGTGTCATCATCTCCTTTTTTTCTTTCGATCGGCGAAGTGCCGCAGTGGGTGGCTGCCTTTGAGGTGACTGCGACGGCGGCAACGGAGAATTTTTGGTGATAGCATTGGATGAGACTGGGACGAGATCAGAGGTGGGTTGTTGTTGAGCGCACCCACTTTGTTCTTTCCTTGCAAAGGATCAACATGGTGACGGCTGCGGCGATGATGAGCGCGTCTCTTCGAGCACTGGCAAGCATTCAGCCTTTTGTTTGTTATCTTTGGCCAAGCAGGCCAGGCGAGGCTGCCTTGTGAGCGACGCGTCTGACTTGGGCATCGGTGGCTAGCTTGCCGCGCAGCGAGCTCGTTGATGGTGCCCAGGTCCACATCAGGTCCACATCAGCCAAGTGTTTTATCCGCGCGTTGTAAAGTGGATCATTGATCCTTGCAAATGAACGAATAGCCAGGCACAATCGGCGAAAACGAAGACTTGGCGAGTCACGATCTCTCTCTCTCATCGTCGCCGCCGAAGACAAACGACGAAGTTGGGCGTCGCGGAGAGGCGAGGGGCGCGCACAGGCAGCGCGCGGGCCCGCCAGATGGTGTTGAGAGCCCGATGTGCTCAGGCGGGCGCGCGCTCGTGGCAGGTCCCGCCGCAGCGCTTTGCACACGGAGCGGCTTGGAGTTGAATTGATCCAACGACGATGCAAACGACCAGCGAAGGCGCGAAGGCGACGTCTCCAGGCGCGGGTGCCGGCAGCGCAAGCGGGCCAGGAGACCAGCGAGGAGGCTGAGTATGGTAGGCTACAGTGGAGGCACGCGAGTCAGAAAGACCGTCTTGCGCTGCCCGGCGTCTCGGCCTCTTGCGCAGCAACGAGGAAGGCAAAGAAAAGGCTGCCGCAGCGTCCAGCTGCCCTGGCGAGCGCTTGTAATCAAAGAAGACACGAACGGCGCAGCGTGTGCATGTAATTTGCAATGGCTTACTCGTGCGCGTGGTGGTCTTGCATCGAACTCGCGTTCAAGTCGGCTACAGCAAAGTCGATCGCTGCTAGCGCCAATCGCGGGGCATCGATCCCCAAGTTTATGCGGCCACGATCGCTGGCACCAGAGGCTCAACTGTAGGCGCCATGTCGTCAAAGTCGTGATGTCCTGCTGTGCCTCGTGCACGCAAAAGAATCTCGACCAGTGGAAATGACATCGTTCGGCGAAACGGGCTGTGCTGTTGCTGTGTCAGGTGACGAGCAAGAGGCCGAAGGGCGTCAAAGTCACGCGAGGAGATTTGGCTGGGGTGTGTGCTTGGACAATGTGTCGTTGCCAATGGCTCACTGGCTCACGAACGTGGACACCGAGCGCTCCACGCGTGCTGCGGCCGACGTTGTGAGAGCTACTTGGTCGCCTGTAATCTTGATCGTTACATCCTTGCGTTCTTCAGCTGAGCAGGTCAAAGACATCTTTTGAAAGTCTCTCTTTGGGTCTGCCAGATAATCTCGCGTGTAGAGCGGACATGATCGTCGATTCGAGACACGGTCGCCACCAGCCTTGCCAAAAACTTGAATTTTCTTGACCTGAGTATGTATGTGCGTACGCATGCGCGAGTTTGGGTCTTACCGGCCGGCCGGCGTGCTGCGTTGAGGCGTGTAATATGCGAAAACTGATCCAAGAAGACGGCGCGACGAGCACGAGTGCTGCTTGCTAGACTTGAGCGAGATTGAAGATGCGCCGCCGCGTTTCCGAGCTGAAGCAGCATTGGCAAGCTTNAAAAAAATTGCCATTTGCAGCAGCACTTTTAGCATTGTCTGCTTTCGACATCGCTCACGGCCACCTCAGTATACGCTTATTTTTGCCACGATGACGGAGTCCGCCTTGATGATTTGGTTTGTGCCAGCACCAGCTGGAGCAGATCGTGCAGGCTTGCGCCTTTCAAATTCTAATTTCGAGAAGCCTTGATGAGTCGCGATCATCAAGTATGCCAAGCATGCCAGGCCGGGCTAGCTCGCGGGCGAGGCTGTTTCGAGGCGCCTGGCGTGCCTTTCCATCCTTGATTAGCTTGAGCTCTTGCAAGTATTGATCCATCGAGGAAAGGAAAGATCGATGATGGTTGGAATTAGGAATTGCTGGCTATGGCACGCCGCGCGGCACTCCGCTCGGTGAAGGTGCGCGAGGCGGCAGGTCGGTCAAGGCTCGCGAGGGGACGGACTGTCCGGTACGTTTCCGATTGCGCGAGCTAACGCACAGCGTGGCCGCACGGCCAAGCGGGCCGTCTACGCTGTTCTGCTCTATAGATGAAGCATGGCGTTGGCACGATGCCCACGCTGGGCAGGCTGCACTCGTCTGGACTGCGGGCGCGCAGACGGGCAGAAGGTACGGCGCGCGCGCGCGCGCGCGTAGTTAGGCCGCGCGCCGGCCGGCCCGCACGCCAGGCTGCACGGCGATCATGCCGCGCGAGTGGGCCGCGCGCGAGCCAGCTGCTCGAGCCAGCTGCTCGAGCCAACTGCTCGGGCCAATGTGTGTTAGGCCCGCGAGCCCTTGGAACCTTCAGAACGCTTGGCCTTGTTAGGCCTGACGGTGATGGTTGACTCGCGCTCGTAACGGATCTTTGATCTTGGTTTTCTCTGACTCTTCCCTCATCAACCTCAATAGCAAGCTTGCGCCAAGACTTGCGCTTGTCAAGTGACTTTTTCGCGCTGCAAAGTGGACTATGAAGTTGCACCGCGGCGCTCGGTCGTTGGAGGCGAGCTAATAAGGAGAGAATAGGGGGCAAGCTTTGGCTACGCCACGGCCACGAAAAAGTACGCGCGTGGCAGGACGAGGCGGCGCAGGGCAGGAGCTAGTGCCGAGGCAAGCGCTGACCTCGTCGGCACAGTCGTTGTCTCTGTAGTGGATGCGAAAAGCGGCTCCTTGTTGTGGCAAAAAAGGAAGACAAGCTGGCTGGGCTTGTTCGCCGCAGATCTCGCTGGGAAGGCTGCAGATCGTCCGCGCACGCTGTGTGCATGCTCTATCAAGATTTTGCGGCGTCAAAAAAGCATTTTTGCATGGATCAAGGGCCTTGGCGTTAGTTCATGAGGCGTTTGTTTCATAGAAGAGGACATGGACGCGGGCCCGCGACGCCGCCACGCAAGCTGCAGACCCGGCGAGATGAGCTCGCTGAGCTGACTGGCATATATGGGCGCTAGACATTGTATGCTATCGCTTGTAAAATGGTTGACGCATGTTGCACTCGTGATTGTCAAGCAAGAGAGCCCAACGTGCATTGTACTTGCAAAGTCTTGGCTTGCAGACTGACTGCACGGATAGAAAAAGGTGCCGCATCGTCAGCGAGTGATCAAATGTGCGTGAGCAAGCTTGTTTGAGAGCTAGGCTGCGTATAAGCTAAAGATCAGCCGCGTTCGAGGTGCAAGAAGGCGAGAAAGGTAAAAGTGAACATCGTTGGCAACGCACGCGAGAGCACGCAAATGCAGTGTATTGTTCCATCGATGAATGGAAGATCGGTTATTTGAGAAGACCTATTTAGGAATTGAATGAGGATAGGGCGCCACGCGGGAGTTCGCTCAGAGACGCGCGGGGCGGCCGACTGGTCAAGACTCACGAGGCGACGGACCGGCCGTGACGTAGCCGATCGCGCGAGCTAACGCGCAGCGTAGCCGCACAGTCAAGCGGGCCGTCTACGCTGGTCTGCCCAGTAGATCTAGCATGGTGTCGACACGATGCCCCCGCTGGGCAGGCTGCGTCCGGACTGCGGGCACAGACGGACGGCGCGCGCGCGCAGCTGCTCGGGCCGGCCGGCCCGCACGCCAGGCTGCACAGCGATCTTGCTGCGCAAGTTGGCCGCGCACGAGCCAGCTGCTCGGGCCAGCTGGCTAAGGTGCGTACTTCGACCGTTTATGGGTCAACACAGTGCGATCATTGTCGCAGAGCCTCAGCTTGCCAACAGTGACGGATGATATGCAAATGAGCTTACAAAGATTGACCCGAGTGTATAGCTTGGCGCCACGATTTTTGTTTGGATCGAGCGAGTATTGCTAAAGAGAAAAGCATGCTAATGAGTTTGACCTGTTTTTTTTTTTTTTTGAACCAAGCTCTTTGTTGGTTTCGTTGCCTGCAGAAGAAGTGAGCAGCATCATTGGACAGAACAGCGCGTGCGATGCGTAGGTCTTGCGCAGAGAGGTGGCGTGGCTAGATTTGGTCAAAGAGCTCGTGCAGGCAGCGCTGTTGTAAAAAAGAAAAGGTCAAGAAAGAAGAAAATGAGGGGTGGCTTTGTGGTACCAGACCGAGCGAGCGAGTGATGGCAGAGGCAACACAAAGGCAGGAATGACCAGCGCAATACTGAGGCAACAGTTGAGCGCAGTTGATTTTGCTGTCGACGACTATGTGCGGTAGTGAAGGGTGGCTAAACTTGACCAAAAAAGGACGAGCTAAAAAAAAAAGAGAAAATGTGAGCGAGTATATGGCAAGCTTTGGCTGCGGCGCGAGTGAGCAAAAGGTACACGCGTGGCAGAGCGAGACGGTGCAAGGTAGGCGCTAGGGCTGAGGCAAGTGCTGAGCTCGTTGGTACAGTCGTTGTCTCTGCAGTGGATGCGAAAAGCGGCTCGTTTTCGAGAGCTAAAAAGAAGGCAAGCTGGCTGGGCTTGATGTCACAGATGTCGATGAATAGGCTGCAGATCGTCCGCGCAGGCTGCGTGCAGGCTCTAGCAAGATGTTGTGGCGTCATGCCATCGTTCTTGTATGGATCAAAGGCCTTGGCGGTGGTCCATGAGGCGTTTGTTTCACAGGAGAGGAGATGGACGCGGGTTCGCGACGCCGCCACGCAAGCTGCAGACCCGGCAAGACGAGCTCGCCAAGCTGACTGGCACGTATGGGCGCTGGTGATCATATTTGTTTGTTTGCAAGATTATTGACCCATGTTGCAGGTGTGTTTGTTTGGCAAGAGAGCCCAACGTGCATTGTACGTGCAAAGAATTGGCTTGTAGACTGCCTGCACGGATAGAAAAAGGTGCCGCATCGCCAGCGAATGTTCGAACTTGCGTGAACAGGCTTGTGTGAGAGCTGCGCTGCGAATCAGAGAAATCCCAGCTGCCTTCAAGGTGCAAGAAAGAGAGCAAAGTAATGGTGAATAATATAAGGCAGCGTTGGCAACTCACGCCAGAGCAAGCAAATGCAGTGCGATCCTTGTCGCAGAGCTTGAGGAAGACTGGCAAGCATATGACAGAAGCGCGAGAGCAGTTTTGGCAGCGTGCGGCTCGTGTAAGTCAAGACAGCGTTGCAAACGAGATGTTGCTCGGCTAATTGATGTGCTTTGGCCCAGCCTCAGCCTGCCAACAATGATGCATGATCTACAAATGAGCTTGCAAAGGCTGGTCTAGGTCTGTGGCTTGACGCCATGGCTTTCGATTGGATCGAACGACTGTTGTTGAAGAGAAAAGCACGCAAGTGCGTCGCTTCCTTTCCTTTTTGTTATTTGAACCGGGCTCTTTGTTGGTTTCGTTGCCTGCAGAAGAGGTGAGCAGCGTCGTTGTCCAGTGCGACACACGCAATGCGTAGGTCTTGCACAGGAAGACGACGTGGCTAGATTTCGTCGGCATGGGCAAAGAGCTCGTGCAGGCAGCGCTGTTGTGAAATAAAAAGACACAAAAAATTAGAAGAAAATGAGGTGTGGCTTTGTGGCACGAGATCGAGCAAGCGAGAGATGGCAGGGGCGAAACAAAGACAGTAGTAGACAGCGCAGATTTAGTGCAAGAGCTGAGCGTGGTTGCTTTTGTTGTCGGCGACTATGTGCGGCAGTGAAGGGTGGCTAAACTTGACCAAAAAAGGACCAGCTCATAAAGAGAGCGTGGGCCAGCGAGTGTATATAGCAAGCTTTGGCTGCGGCGCGAGTGAACAAAAGGTATACGCGTGGCAGAGCGAGACGGTGCAAGGTAGGCGTTAGGGCTGAGGCAAGTGCTGAGCTCGTCGGCAAAGTCAGTGTCTCTGCAGCGGATGCGAAAAGCTGCCTTGATGAGAGCCAAAAAAGAAGGCAAGCTGGCTGGGCTTGTTCGCCGCAAATCTCGCTGGGAAGGCTGTAGATCGTCCTCACACGCTACGGGCAGGCTTTGGCAAGATATTGTGGCGTCATGCAAGCATTTTCGCATTGATCAAGGGCCTTGACGGTGGTTTTTATGGCGTTTGTTCACGAGAAGATGAGGTGCGTACGAGTGAGCGAAGCAGCTACGCATGCTGCAGACCCGGCGAGACGAGCTCGCTGAGCTGACTGGCACGTTTGCACGCTGGCCAATATATCTGTTTATTTGCAAGATGGTTGACGCATGTCGCAGGTAACGTTGGCGAGGCAGAGAGCCTAGAGTGCGTGGTAAGTGCACAGTATTGGCTTGTAGACTGACTGCACGGATAGAAAAATGGCGTCGCAGGCCAGGGAAGGGTTTGGTTTGCGCGGGCAAGCCTATTCAAGAGCTGGGCTGGGGATCAGCGAAATTTCAGCTGCGCTCGAGGTGCAAGAAAGAGAGCAAGGTGAAAGTGAACAATATGAGGCAGCGCTGGTAACGCGCGCGAGAGCAAGCAAATGCTGCGCGATCCTGGTCGCAGAGCTCGTGAAGGACTGACAGGGATGTGGTAGATTAGTGAGAGCAGTTTTGGCAGCGTGCTGCTTGTGTATGTCAAGGCCAGTGTTGCAAACGTGGTGTTGCTTGGCTAAATTGATGTGCTTTGGTCCGCTCGCGGCTTGAAAGAGGTGGCGGATGAACTGCAGATGAGCTTGCAAAGGCTGACCCAAGTGTACGGGTTGGATCTATGGCTTTGAATTGGATCGATCGACTTTTGTTAAAGAGAAAAGCATGCTAATGAGTTTGACCTGTTTTTTTGTTTTTGTTTTGAACCGAGCTCTTTGTTGGTTTCGTTGCCTGCAGCAGAATTGGACAGCGTCATTGGACAGAACAGCGCGCGCGATGCGTAGGTCTTGCGCAGCGAAGTGGTGTGGCTTGATATCGTTGGCGTGGGCGGAGAGCTCGCGCAGGCAGCGTTGTTGCGAAAGATAAAATAGACGACGCAAAAAAGAAAGAAAATGCGGTGTGGCTTTGTGGCAGGAGATCGAGCGGGCGGGGAATGGCAGAGGATAAACAATGACAGCAGTAGACTGCGCAGGTCTAGTACAGGAGCTGAGTGTGGTTGCTTTTGCTGTCGGTGAACACGTGCGGCAGTGGAGGATAGTTGAAGTTGGCAAAAAAGAGGCGAACAATAAGGAGAGAATATGTGAGCGAATGTAGGGCAGGCGATTGCTACGTCAAGACCATGAAAAAGTACGCGCATCGTAGGGCGAGATGGTGCAGAGTAGGAGCCAGTGCCGAGACAAGCGCTGGGCTCGTCGGCACAGTCATTGTCTCTGCAGTGGATGCGAAAAGCGGCTGCTTGTTGAGGCCAATGAAGAAGACAAGCTGGCTGGGCTCGTTCGCCGCAGATCTCGCTGAGATGACTGCAAATCGTCTGCGCACGCTATGTTCAGGCTTTGGCAGGATGTTGTGGCATCGTGTCATCATTCTTGTATGGATCAAGGGCCTTGACGGTGGTTTTTATGGCGTTTATTCACTGAAGAGGAGATGTACGCGGGTTCGCGACGCAGCCACTCAAGCTGCAGACCCGGCGAGACGAGCACGTCGTGCTGATTGACCGTGTATAGGTGCTAGACGGTGTATGAGATCGCTTTTAAGATTGTTGACGCATGTTGCAGGTGTGCTTGGTGAGGAAGAGAGCCCAGAGCGTGGTATAAGCAAAGCAAAGTATCGGCTTGGACAGTGGCTGCACGGGTAAAGAGGGATTGCATGGCCAGCAAAGGGTTTGGTGTGCGCTGACAAGCCTATGCAAGAGCTGGGCTGGGGATTAGCGGAATTTCAGCTGCGTTCGAGGTGCCAAGAAGGCGAACAAAGTAAAGGTGAACAATATGGGGCAGCGTTGGCAACGCACGCGAGAGCAAGCAAATGATGCGCGATCATGGTCGCAGAGCTTGGAGAAGGCTGGCAAGCATGTAACAGATC
The DNA here is from genome assembly GCA_003116975.1 of Aurantiochytrium sp. KH105. Lineage (NCBI taxonomy): Eukaryota > Bigyra > Thraustochytrida > Thraustochytriidae > Aurantiochytrium > Aurantiochytrium sp. KH105. The sequence goes on along the minus strand of BGKB01000350.1, from coordinate 4,637 downwards.
GACGAGAGCGGTTCTGGCAGCGTGCTGCTTGTGCAAGTCAAGGCTAGCGTTGCGAACGAGATGTTGCTTGGCTTAAGTAGATGTGCTTTGGTCCGCTTGGGGCTTGAGAGGGATGGCGGATGACCTGCAAATGAGCTTGCCAAGACTAGTCCAAGTCTGTTGTTTGGATCTATGGTTTTTGTTTGGATCGAGCGAGTATTGTTGAAGAGAAAAGCATGCTAGTGCGTTTATCTCCTGCTTTTTTGCTATTAGAGCTGAGCTCTTTGTTGGTTTTGCTGCCTGCAGAAGAGATGAGCAGCGTCGTGAGACAGAGCGATGCGCGCGCTGCGTGGGTCTTGCGCAGAGAGGTGGCATGGCTAGATTTCGTAGGCGTGGGCAAAGAGCTTGTGCAGGCAGCGCTGTTGTGAAAGAAGAAAATGACGACACAAGAAGAAGAAGAGAATGAGGTGTGGCTTTGTGGCACCAGACGGAGCGAGAGAGCAACGGAAGAGACAAAACAGAGGCAGCCGGAGGCAGCGCAGGTCTAGCGCAAGAGCTGAGCGTGGTTGCTTTTGCTGTCGACGACCACGGGCGGCAGTGAAGGGTGGCTAAACTTGAACAAAAAAGACGAAATAAATAAAGAGAGAATGGGGGAGCGAGTATTCATGGCAGGCGTTTGCGATTGCAAGAGCATGAAAAGGTACGCGCATGGCAGGGCGAGACGGTGCAGAGTAGGAGCTAGTGCCGTCGCAAGCGCTGGGCTCGTCGGCAGAGTCATCGTCTCTGCAGTGAATGCGAAAAGAGACTGCTTATTGAGGCAAAAAAAAGAAGAAAAGCTGGTCGGGCTTGTCCGCCGCCGCTCTCGACGAAAATGCTATAGATCGTCTGCGCAGGCTGTGAACAGGCTCTGGTAGGATTTTGTGGCGTCAAGTAAGCATTTTCGCATGTATCAGAGGCGCTGGCGTTGGTTTTTATGACGTTTGTTCACGAGAAGGTGAGGTGCGTACGAGTGAGCGAAGCAGCCACGCAAGCTGCAGACCTGACGATGCGTGGTCGACGAGCTGTCTGGCATGAATGAGCGCTGGATATTGTATGCGATCGTTTACAAAAAGGTTGACGCATGTTGCAGGTGTAATTGTCAAGAAAGAGAGCCGAGAGTGCGTGGTATATGCAAAGTATCGGCTTGAAGACTGACTGCACGGATAGAAAAAGGCGCCGCATCGTCAACAAATGGTCAAACTTGCGTGTAAGAGCTTGTGTGAGAGCTAGGCTGCGGATCAGAGAAATACCAGCTGCCTTTGAGGTGCAAGAAAGAGAGCAAAGTAAAGATGAATAATATGGGGCAGCGTTGGCAACGCGCGCCAGAGCAAGCAAATGAAGCGAGATCCTGGTCGCAAAGCTTGTGAAGGACCGGCAGGGGTGTGGTAGATCAGTGAGAGCAGTTTTGGCAGCGTGCTGCTTGTGTAAGTCAATGCTAGCGTTGTGAGTGAGGTGTTGCTTGGCTAGCTCGGTGCGCTTTGGTCCGCTTGGGGCTTGAGAGGGATGGCAGATGGACTGCAAATGAGCTTGCAAAGTCTGATCCAAGTGTATAGATTGGCTCTATGGTTTTTGTTTGAATCGAGCGAGTGTTGTTGGAGAGAAAAGCATGGTAGTGCGGTTGTCTCTTGTATTTTTGTCATTTGAGCGGAGCTGTTTGTTGGTTTCGCTGCCTGCAGAAGAGATGAGCAGCGTCATAAGACAGAGCGACGCGCGCGATGCATAGGTCTTGCGCAGGGAAGTGGCGTGGCTCGATTTTGTTGGTGTGGGTGGAGAGCTCGTGCAGGCAGCGCTGTTGTGAAAGAAAGATCGACACCACAAAAAGAAGAAGATGAGGCTGACTTTGTGGCAGGAGATCAAGCAAGCGAGAGATGGCAGAGGAAAAACAAAGGCAGCTGAAGGCAGCGCAGGTCTAGCACAAGAGCTGAGCGCGATTCTTTTGCTGTCGGCAACCACGTGCGGCAGTGAAGGATGGTTAAAGTCAACAAAAAAAAGGCGAACAAATAAGGAGAGTAGGGGAGCGAGTGTAGATGGCAAGCTTTGGCTGCAGCGCGAGTGAGCAAAAGGTACGCGCATGGCAGAGCGAGAGGGTGCAAGGTAGTAGCTGAGGCTAAGGCAAGTGCTGAGCTCGTCGTCACAGTCACTGTCTCTGCAGTGGATGCGGAAAGCTGCCTTGTCGAGAGCCAACTGCTGAGGACATGGAGTGTAAGATGGATTCTGTTCAACGCATTGGCTACGAATGTTTCGGGTCTGCTCGTGACGGGACCGCTTTGGCTCGGCGCCAGGTCCGAGACTCGGATAAGTGATGTGCAGAGGAGCTGGTGAGGAGCACGGGGACTTTGTCACACTTTTCGGCTAGGAGATGCTCACTGCCGTGACTTTGTAGTCTGCCCTCACCTGGTACACTGACCGCTGCAAGGGGTTTAGATGAGGCTTTTTTTATGGGCGAAAGGTTGAAGTCATCTTGTCCATGCCGTATCAGCCGTGGTGGCGTCATTATCTATTCTCGATAGCCAACAAAGAAGGCAAGCTGGCTTGGGTTTGCTCGTCGCAGAACTCGATGCAAAGGCTGCAAATCGTCCGCGTACGCTGTGCGTAGGCTCGCGTAAGATGTTGTGGCGTCATGCGTGCGATTTCGCATGGATCAAGGGTTCAGCGGTGGTCTGTGAGGCGTCTGTGCGCGAGAAGAAAAGATATGTATGGGCTGTTGATGATGATACGCACGCTGCAGACATGCCGAGACAAGCTCGCTGAGCTGATTAGCATGAATGGGTGTTGGTGAATATATTTGTTCGTTTGCAAGATGATTAACGCATGTTGCAGGTGTCGTTGACGAGGAAGAGAGCCTAATGTGCATTGTAGTGCAGAGTGTTGGCTTGAAGACTGGTCTCACGGATAGAAAACGTGTCGCATCGTTAGCGAATGGTCAAATTTGCGTGCGCAAGCTTGTTTCAGAGATAGGCCTCGAGTCATCAGAAAATGTGCTGCGTTCGAGGTGCAAGAAGGCGAGCAAGGTAAAAGTGAACAATATGGGGGCAGCGTTGGCAACGCACGCAAGAGCAGACAAATGCAGCGCGATCATGGCTACAGAGCCTGGGGAGGCTGGCAGGCATATGACAGACCCGCGAGAGTAGTTTTATCAGCGTGCTGCTTGTGTAAGTCAAGGCTAGCGTTGCGAGCGAGGTGCGGCTTGGCTAGCTTGGTGTGCTTTGACCTGCTCAGGGCTTGAGAGGGATGGCGGATGATGTGCAAATGAGCTTGTAAAGGTTGATCCAAGTGTATAGGCTGACGCCATGGCTTTTGTTTTGATCGAGCGAGTTTTGTTGGAGAGAAAAGCATGCTAGTGCGTTTGTCTCGTGCCTTTTTGTTATTAGAGCTGAGCTCTTTGTTGGTTCGCTGCTTGCAAAAGAGGTGAGCAGCGTCGTGAGACAAAACGAGGCGCGCGCTGCGTAGGTCTTGCGCAAAGAGGTGGCGTGGCAAGATTTCGTCGGCGTGGGCGGCGAGCTCGTGCAGCAGCGCTGTTGTGAAAGAAAGAAAATGACGACACAAGTAGAAAAAGAGGTGTGGCTTTGTGCAAGAGATCGAGCAAGCGAGAGATGGCAGAGGCGAAACAAAGGAAGCCAGAGGCAGCGTAGGTCGAGTGCAAGAGCTGAGCGTGGTTGCTTTCGCTGTCGACGACCACTTGCGACAGTGAGGGATGGCTAGAGTTGATCAACATGACGCGAGCTAATAAGAGAGAAAATATAGATGGCAAGCTTTTGACTGCGGCGCGAGTGAGCAAAAGGTACGCGCATGGCAGGGCGAGATGGTGCCAAGGTAGGAGCTGGGGGTGAGGCAAGTACTGAGCTCGTTGGCACAGTCACTGTCTCTGCAGTGGATGTGAAAAGCTGCCTTGCTGAGAGCCAAAGCAGAAGGCAGGCTGACGGGGCTTGCGAACGGCAAACAAGATGGTGACGAGATCTTTCACGAGCGAGCAGTCGGCTGCACAAGAACTTTCATGTGCGATGACGAGCGAGACAGGGCGGTCTGTGCGTGTGGCGCGTCGTGTGTCGGCTTGGCACAGATCGACTTGGTTCTTGTACTGCAACAAGGGCAACAAGAAGTTTCACTTGTGAAAGCCTCGCACGGCTCTATGGTGTTGGTTGCGGTGCAGCAAAAAAATGTCAGACGCTGGTGACATACTTGTTGCAGCCGCGTGAGGGTGCGCTGATCGTGTCACATCGTTCGCTGGGCCTGCAATCTGGGCGATAGATGAGCAGAAAATGAACAAAATGGGCTGTGTTAGATGCACTTCTTGCTGCACAGCGACGAGCGGAGCGAAGCTTGGGCACTCAAAAATTCCAAAGTAGATCAACAGGACGAACTTGACGTTTGAGTGCCCAAATGAGGTCCCCGAAATCGAGTGCCAGGGCGGTGCAAGGGCGGTGAGCAAGGGGACGTACATGGTCAAATACATTCGAGCAAGTTGGACCAAGTCGATTTTTTCAAAGAATTTTTTGGCGATGAGTGCAAATTCAAGTGTTCATTGAGGGCACCAAATTGTGTACAGTGAGCCCCACAGTGCCGCATGCAAAGCTCTCCGCGCCGATCACTTTATTGCCTCAATTTGTCATTCATTTGCG
>BGKB01000348.1:0-23171 GCA_003116975.1 Aurantiochytrium sp. KH105 | reverse complement strand
AAGCCCAAGAAGCAACAAGAGCTGACCAAATCTAACGCATGCACGCACCCATGCGTGATGCGACGGAATGCAACCCTTGGCGCGATTTTGTTCATCTTGGCGTTTCATCTTATGACGAGCGCAGTCTCAATAGCAACAACATCGGCGCAGAGGGCGCCACGGCGCTGGCGAACGCACTCGCGAGCAATGAGTCGCTGCAGACGCTCGAGTAAGTCATTGCGACAATGTGAAAGTGGGGCCAAAAGCCCAAGAAGCAACAAGAGCTGACCAAATCTAACGCATGCACGCACCCATGCGTGATGCGACGGAATGCAACCCTTGGCGCGATTTTGTTCATCTTGGCGTCTCATACTATGACGAGCGCAGTCTTCGGTACAACAAAATTGGCGCAGAGGGCGCCACGGCGCTGGCGAACGCACTCGCGAGCAATGAGTCGCTGCAGACGCTCGAGTAAGTCATTGCGACAAAGCGAAAGTGGGGCCAGAAGCCCAAGAAGAAAGCAACAAAAGCTGACCACAACTCACGTACGCACGCACGCATGGGATGCGGCGGGATGCAACCCTTGGGCGCGATTTCGTTCATCTTGGCGTCTCATGTTATGACGAGCGCAGTCTTTGGGGAAACAGAATTGGTTACGAGGGCGCCACGGCGCTGGCAAACGCACTCGTAAAGAACAAGTCGCTGCAGACGCTCATGTAAGTCATTGCGACAAAGTGAAAGTGGGGCCAGAAGCCCAAGAAGAAAGCAACAAGAGCTGACCAAATCTAACGCATGCACGCACCCATGCGTGATGCGACGGAATGCAACCCTTGGCGCGATTTTGTTCATCTTGGCGTCCCATGTTATGACGAGCGCAGTCTTCGGCACAACAATATCGGCGACGAGGGCGCCACGGCGCTGGCGAACGCACTCGCAGAAAACAAAACATTGCGAACGCTCAAGTAAGTTCCAAAGAAAACTCACAACCCTCATCGAATTCCCTTTTCTGACCATTTGAAATTACAGCATCGATTTCTACAATTCTGCTCTCAAAGCCGCTCTCGAACGCAATCGAACTCTGTACAAACAGAGTCAAACGCCCCTCATGCAAGCATGCAAGAAAGGCGACATCTCCAAGGCAGAATGGTTGGTCGTTGGCGGGGCCCGAATCATCGGCGCGCGGGACACTCTTGGCCAGACAGCGCTGTTCCATGTCTGCAAAGCCAGGAATGAGAACATTGCTATCCTTCTAGCGAAACTTCTTTTCAAGCACAGCGTTGGTCTTTCAAGCCAGTCTCTTGGGATAAGGAAGGCCATTAAGGAAGCTTCCTTCATGCATTACACGAAGCTGTCCGGCTTTCTCTCCTTCATACACTCGTTACCGTTAGCACAGCTCCAAACCAACGCACTGCGAATGATGGTCGTCAACCTTTTCGATCAGGGAGTGCAAACGCTAGAAGCGTTTCGTCTCCTCACTTCTGTGCGTCTCAGCGCGCAAGACCGTGGAGCGCTTCGCCAAGCATTTGCAGACCCTGAGCGAGCACCTGACCTCAAGGTTCGTGATGCTACGGATCAAACATACAAACTTGGAGCACTAGCCCAAGAGGTCTCTCGTGCCCGGACAAAGCACAGGAATGGAAAACGTACTCTCCATCCGAGACTGCGCGAGGTTTTTGCCGACCAGCTCTCGCGCAAGAACCCGGTGGCATCTCTTGCAGATTTTGAAAGGCAGCAGGCTATCCTCCGCGAAAAGGCGCGTGAGCTGACTGTGCTCCAGGAGGCCGTCAAGACAGACGCGGAGAAAGTACCTGAACGGGACGAAGCTCGACGCGACCTTGTCGCGGGTATCCGAGACGCTTTGTCAGGGGGAATCGAAGGTCAGCTGGAAAAGCTACTTGCCGATCCAGTGACAAAGGCTGCAGTAGACTCCTGTCATAGTCTATGGCAGGAGATCCTGAACGATTCAGTGGACGTTGATGATGCTGTCGTGCAAGTGACCTTTGAGCAAGTGCAAGAAACAACACAAGCCGCAGTAGAGGCCGTAGAGGCCTGGGAGACTCGACATGGCACGAGCGCTGCGCGCAAGCACACTGAAGCGGCCATTGATGCTTTGGATAAGAGCACCAAGCGCCTTGGTATTCAGCCGACATCCATCCTGGCGTTGAGGCATCCCGAGAAGACAAAGGATATCGTAAAGGAGCTAGAAGAGGTGGAGGAAGCACTTGAGGCAGAGCATGACGCCTTGACGAGCGTCGATCCTATGGCAGACGCCCCGTTAGAAGATGTGCGACGAGCGTTGGCCAGCGCGATATTATATTACACTCGCACAGTGACAAACAAGGTCTCGGGCTTGCAAACAGCCGTGAAAGATCTGACAACACTCCTTGATGACCATGTTCCTGGACTGACGCCGCCGGACACGTCCCGTATGACAGAAATAATTCGTCGTAGTCGCCACGAGGACGAAACCTCAGGCGCCTGTGAGGAGGCGCAATGCGATAATGTTCAAGACCAGGCCAAGATGGCAAATTGCAAAGGAGAGCTTGATGAGATTAGTAATCTCAACAAGCGAGACATTGAGGTGCAAAGGGAGCGCATGAACCTTTTGCACCATGTAGAAAAACACTATCCAGAGCTTTTCCTGGATGAAAAGTGGCTCAGAACGATAGGCATCATCAGAAATGCACCTCCAGAGCTGTCCAGACTGGGCGTCTGTGACTGGTGTGTCATTTGCCACGACCTTTATCCCATCAACGAGGGTGCTTCCTGCGCCGATGGGCATTTCACATGCCAGGAGTGCCTCAGTGGGTCAGTTCGCGCTGCAACTCATCCAAATGCGCACGTTATGGTGCTACAAGATGGAAGCATGTGTTGTGTCGTGCCAGAATGCGAACTCGTCATTTCAGGACGAGCCATTGCATCCGCGGTTCCCGACCAGGACTTTCAAAACTTGATCGACATCGTACGCAAGCATATTGAGCGAGATACCGCTGCCGAGCAAGAGCTTCAACTTCAGCGTCGTCTTGATGCAGCGCTACGGGATCATGGTATAGACCCGATGATCATGCAGAATCACATTCGCACCATCCAAAATGAAATCTTGAACATGTCGTGTCCGCGCTGTACGGCTGTTTTTGAGGACTTTGATGGCTGCTGCGCTCTCAAATGTAGCGCCTGCCCGTGCCAATTTTGCGCATGGTGCTTGGAGGATACAGGAGATAACTCAAGGGCTTGTCATCAGCACGTGGCAAGGTGCGCGTCAAAGCCTGCTGGCCAAGATGATGTTTATGGCAAAATGCACGTTGTGGAGCAAGCATGGGCCCAAATTCGGGCACAGCGGCTCCGTCAATACATGGTCGAACATATTCAAAACGCTGCTCTACGTATCAGTGTCGTGGAGAAGCTGCGCCCGCTTCTCACACCAGATATTGTTGGCGAAGACTTCAAGTTCGAAGATTGTGGTCACCACTCTCAGCATGGGGAAAATGATGGTCAACGCCCTCAACATGGGAGAGCCATTTTTCTGGCTGGTCGTTTTTTGATGATTTCTCTCTTGATTGTGAGTGCTTACATTGTGCTCGAATTTGTTCGCCAAAATGGAGACCCGAACGCATTGAAAGTGGAGATGACGCTGTTCCTTCACAGCATTATCAATATGGTGACCTCGAATTTTCAGAGCGCCCGTCAGCTCTCGTGCAGCTCAGTAGACTTTCTCGTGGAACACATCTATGCTTGGTTCTCGATGAACTTCACATGAGAGCGTTTCAACGAGTCGTCCATCGTCTCTCTGGACCACTTCTTAATGGCCCGTACGTAGAGATCGCGCCAGTGTACAGATCTTCACCCGTATTCATGGTACCAGACGCTCATTCCGAAAACGAACCAGATATACATTTCTAAACCTTTTCTATCACAAATCTTTCGCAAGAGGAGATGCTATCCTGGGCAGCGCATCGATCATGCATGTAGGGAACTTCTCGCTGACTTCCCTCTTGTTTGTGCATTTTCTGCCTTTACCAAACTGGGGACACGAACGCGTGTGAAGTAGAGTCGTCGCTGCGCTTTTGAAATTATCATCAATATGATGACGTCGGTTTCGAGCAGCGCTTGCCTGTTCGTGATGACGATGTTTTGGAGCATGCGGCACAATTTCTCGCTGAAGACGCGCGACTCGACAAGGACTGATGAGCGAACGAGATGTCTCCGTCCGTATTGATCCACAATAATGAAGTGGACATTCCCAAAGACCTGATGCCAGGCGGGAAACTGCTATAAGAGAGGTAGACACCCGATGACAAACGTCGGAGGGGCACGACGCAAGAACATGACGTCGCGCGTGCACAACACACCGGGCGTGATCGGTGTGGACACTCAAAATAATCTTAGTACAGGGGAAAATCTTTTCTCCGTAAATGATGCGCAAGAGATCGAGCGTTCTTCAGACAGCGAATTCCTCGACAAATTTGCATGCTCTTTGTACTTGCTTTTGAACTTGTGCCCGATGTCCTCAGAACAGTAGGACATGTTGTTGTCATCGAAATCTTTGGGTTAGCATGTCTTCAATTGCTTCACAACCAGCCCCTTCATAAAAAAAATATGTGATAACGACGAACTTGTCATGCAATTGACGACCGATGGCGCCACAAAGAGAGAATTTCATTCGTTTTTTACAGAGGGCTCAATCATTTTATGCTGAGCGGCCATCTACTGATCGTACAAAGGACGCTTCCCAGCGAGAAAATCGCGGATGCGGGCAGTGTGCTCGGCGGTGACATTTCCGTACAACTCGAGCGGCGAAAAGGAATTGTGAGGAACAATAAAGACGCCATAGACGACCGTGTAGCCTTGGACAACGGCACGTGAGCTTTCAAAGGCTTCTCCGTCAACCAATGCCCTCGCGCGCGGTCCGATTTCGCCGCCCGCGTAAAACCCAATGAGCGGAACGCCAAACTTGTCTTGGAAGGCGCGCGCGTCAAGCATGGGCCCAGTTTCTTTCGTCATTGGATGTGGGCCTCGGGCAGAGCATGAAAACATGAGCCCTGCAAGAACCCTTTCGTCATTTTGTGCGAGGTGCGCCTTGAGGCGGTCGAGCATCTTGTGCAGGTCACTTACGGCGGCCCGCGTTGTGGCAACAAAGGTCCCCATCGTTGCACCTTCTGGATTCGCATTTGCTGGGGCATTCTCGAGCATAACACGGAGCCTTGGCACACCGTCCATTCCGACAGTAAAAGATGCATCCTCGACAAGTTGAAAGCCGCTTTGTCCCGAGAATTTGATGCCGATCGTACCCTCGCTGGCGTGGCTCAGCCAGTGAGTCGCAGCCACTACAGAATCTCCTTGTCTGACCATAACGACATCCATTTCTGAATCTGACGCCCAAGTTGCCGTTTCGACAGTGACAAGCGGACTGATTGGTTCAAGACCGAGAGACACGCACGCGCGCAAAGGTACATTTCCTCCAAATGCGAGAACCGCGTACCCGTTTCGCAGAAACGTATGCGAGCTTGCATTCCCCTCAAAGAGGCTCACGGTGCCACTGATGCCCCCAATGACGGTTGCAGCAGGGTAGGCGCCGTGGAGCTCCTCGATGAGAGAGGGAACCCGAGTATGGCTCGCGCTGCCGCACGCGAGAATCACGAAAACCTTCCAAAAGGTAGCCTCGTGGCCTGCTGGAAGGACAGGACTTTGTGTGGTAGACCCGTCCAGGGCGAAGCCAACGCAGACCGCCCCTGGAAAGGCTCCCATTTCAACGACCATGTTAGATTCTGTGTTTGGGATCTCGTCGCCTCCCGCACAAGACTGCACGTCCTGTACTTGGGCGGCCAGTACGGGGACGCCTCGTGGGAGCTTGTGTTCGGCGAAAGAAGCAATTCTTTGCCTGCATGAGGTGTCTTTGTAGAAGACAACGGCGAATTGCGGTCTCGCGGTCAGCCTTGACATGGCCTTGTCCAAGACTTGGTCAGCAAAGTGGGCCTTTTTCGCGCTGTACTCCTCAATGTCCTTGGCGCTATCGCGCGCGCTCTCCACAACGAGGGACGTCGCTTGCTGCTCGAGCCCCGTCAGCAAGAACAGCATGTCCTTGCTCGTGCCCATGGCGCGGGCTGCATCTTGGCACCCCAGGTACGAGAGGCAGTGCGTCTGCAAATACCGCGGAAGCTTCTCCATTGCTGCACGGCCTGCACGGCCTGTCGCCCCCGTCCTTCTCGCCCACGCGCGAGCCTCGCACGGCGCAGTCTTGCTGCCACCTCACCTCGTGGGCCAAAGCAAGAGTGCGCGTGCGCCTTCGTTGTGCGTGTGAGTGAATGGTCCGTCAAAAGATAGCGTGTCGTGCCGACTAGGCCTCGTCGTGGTCGTGTCGTGTCGTGTCGTGTCGCGTGTCGTGTCGCGGTCGTGCCATAATCGTGTCATGGTCACGTGTTCGTCGTGGTGGTGTCGTGAGTAGGCCAATCCAACGTCTTCATCAAAAAAAGGGACGTCAACGATGCTCAACGTGACTGTGAGTTGAACTTCAACTTCAACTTGAACGAAGTTCTGGTCGATGATCTTGTTCTTGTTCACTGTTCTTGTTCTTCGGCGGCGATGCTAGCAAGATCCTAGGGGAAAAACCAAGGGCAAAAGAAAAAAAATAAAACCCATCGAAGTAGGGCGTAGTAGCCTAGATCTATTCGGTTGCGCGACCAGAAGACAATGAGCGCGACGCGCGGGACCGGTGGCGCGAGCGGCGGCGAGGAGGAGGAGGAGGCAGCGATGCCCGCCTTGCCGCCTGCGCCACCGCCGTCTCGGCCCGATCTGCAACGTGAAGTCTCGGCGCTAAGCGCGAGGACGCGAGGCGAATCGGCGAGCTCCTCGGAGCTCTCGCCCGTGGATCATACGCGTCTGCGTATCATGCGGGACTGCGAGGCACTCGATCCGTTCACAGATCCGATCCTGAGCCGTGCGGCGCTCCTGCAAAAGATCGTCAAGCTTGTGCGCGTGCTCAAATCCGACGCCGTCACAGGCAATCTGGACGAGCTTCGCCTCGATTACAAGGAAATTATTCGCCACATTCGACCGCTCGTCACAGCAGATGATACGCTCGTGCGTACAAGCTGCTTTCGTCTCTTGCGCCACCTCATGCTGGAGCAAGGGTCCGTGGATGGCTTCGTCGACCTTCGTACACACATTTTTGTTGTTCGCACCCTCGATACCGAGCAGCGCCACGTGCTCGAGCGTATGGAGGCTCTCAAACTGTGCCGTCGCATCATCGACGTCGAGTGCACCCTTTTGCCGCGTCATATTGTCCGCAGCATTGTGTCTATTGCAAATGATAGCGAGGACAATTTTCGCCGCGTGGCGCTCGAAACGCTTCGTCAGCTCGCCCTGCGCAAAACGGCCCAGCTTGCCCAGTGCGATGGCGTGCGCGCCATCGTTCAAGCCATCATTGACCCAGACCTACGCGAAATGGCGCAGTCCCTCACACTGACCCTTTTGCACCTTCTCACGCACAGCGAGTCTCGCCAGTACATTCGCCCAGGACTTGACGTTGGCGCGCTCCTCTCGCCTCTCACTAACGCCGACAGCGCGGGCAAGGAGAACAGTCGCGCACGATGGAAGGCCTGCGAGGCCGCCGTCGTGCTCTTCATGAAAACCTGGACAGGGATGCAACTTCTCACCTCGGACCCGAACGGTTTTCGATCGCTATGTGAGATTCTGGTGCAGCCCGTAAGCCTCGATCTGCGCAAGGCAGTTCTCAACACCATCTCGCACATTCTCTTTGAGCTATGCCCGTACGAGATTACCGTCTCGACGCCCGAGGATGCGCTGAGCAAAATGAGTGGCGTGGAACGCAGTCTCGAGCCGCAAAAGGCGCCATACTGGGGTGTGGGCCCCAACGCCCAGAGTGCGCGCGAGCTCACGCTCTTTGGTGGGTCTTCCGAATATTTTCCGAACTTCCAGACTCAGCCTCACGCTGTCATGAACCAGTTCCTCGCCATGGCTTTGCTAGGCATAACGGGACGCGGCCTCGTGGACGCTCTCGTGGAGATCATTGCCAAAGAGGACCCCCCCTTTTCCCAGACCGCGGCGCAGCTCTTGGCGCTATTGAGCCGTCTCTCCGAGCGCCTTCTCCCCGAATCGCGTCACTGGAAACTGTTTAGTATGGCGGACCTCGTGGCCAAGGCCACGCAGAGTCTTGATCACGCAGTGGGTGGGTCGAGTCTCAAGCTCGAGCCACGGCGCGCCGGTCGCATGATTGCGCTTCTTGCCCGCATCGTCGGTGTCTCATATGAGTCTACAGTCGCCACAATCCGAAGTCGCTACGCCTATGAAGACGCCATCTCGCTTTGCGCAGAGCTCGAGCTCGCGCTCGCCCCTATGGGCGAGCGTGAGCGCCAGAGCGTTGGCATTTTTCCTCGGGGAGAGGTCGCCTCGCTGCCTTACGAACCTCGTCTCATGACCTCGCTGCTGCTCGAAAATGCCCTCGGGAACCACGCCAAGACCGTGTGGTCACCCGCCGCGGTGCCCGGTGTGCGCGCCTCTCTTGGTACCTCCGTAAGCGGCGGCGGCGGCGGCGGCGGCCGCCGGTCTTCGATTCGTCGTTCCCTACTGAGTCCAGCCAACTTGATTTCCTCTTCGGCGTCCAAGACCAAACGGACCGAGCAGCGTGCCATGCGCAACATGGACCAGCAGCACGCTGTCCTCTCCGCCATGGCCACCGGCCTTCTCGACGCCCAAGAAGAAGGCATGGGTACTGTGGCTGGTCGCGCTCTCCTCGGAACCCTGCGCCAGGGTGCCATCCCAACGACGCCCTCCTTTGCCATCAGCAACCGTGGTCACCGCAGGGACGTCCGCACGGCGCTGCTCACCGAGGACGCCTACAGTGACATCGAGCACCTCAACGCCTTGTTGTACCAGAGCAAGGTCCTTCTCGGCAAGGATTGGCGCGCTTGGGAGTGGCCAATGATTGATCAGATTATTACCGGGTCGCTCCGTCATCAGGGCCTTTGCCACGAGGTGCTCAAGACGAAATTTGTCAAACGTCTGCTCGGCTTTTTTCGAGCCACAAGCGCGGGAGAATTTCTTATCCTTCCGTGGAAGGCACAATACTTGCCGTACACCACAGTTGGCGTCAATCTCGTGCACGCCATGCTCGACAATCCCGAAACGCTTGACTTCTTGCGCCACGACCGCCGCGGCCGCCTACATCGCCAAATCATCGAGGCCTTGCAGCGCGAGTTGCACTTTGACGACGACCAGCACGCAGAAGGCCAGGGCATCTTCTGGTCCAGCTACTTTGCCGTCGGCGGCGAAGCCACAGGGGCTGGCCAGGCTGCGGCTCTTGGCGCCCTGCGCAAGCGCGGCAGCGAGTCGAGCCTTCCGGGGATGCCCGTTTCCAACATGACGCCGCACTCGCCGGACCGCGCGAACCCGTCTGCGGCTTACCGCCGTCCCAGTGGGCGCCGCGAAAGTGCTGCAACGGGCGATGGTGCAGAGGGCGCCGCTTCAGGCCACGGTGGCATGCTCGGCGAACCTGTCCGCATTTTCTCCCCGATGGCGTGCACGCGCAGCATGACGCGTGGCCTCTTTGCTATCCTCGGCGCGTACACCTCGCACGCTGCGGGGCTTCAGCTTCTCGAGGAGCAAAATCTCTTTCGCATCCTCTGTAGTCTCAGTCGCAACCCGGCCAAGGACTATCTCTTGCGCCTGGCGATCCTCAACTTTGACTTTTCCACCTCGATTGCCTGCAGAGATTGGCTACAGAGCCTCTTGCTGCACTCGATGCTCACCATTGAGCTCACTGTCTTTGTCATTGGTTACATTCGCTGTCTGCTCCGCCGCGCGCACGTGCAGCAGAACGAGGTATTTGCCCGCTGGCTCTTGGAGATGCTCATGTCACTGCTCTCGGCCGAGCAGCGCGTGGCCAACGCCGCGATCTCCGTGCTCAACGAGGCTTGTTTCTACCCCAGCTATCTTCGTGAGCTCGGCGATATGAGTCTAGGGCCTCTTGAACCCCTCATGCACCTTCGCAGTATGCGGCCGCTCATGCTCAAGCTCGCGAGCACAGAAGCAGGCATGCGCTTTCTCAACGAACGCGGCTGGCTCGAACGCCTCTTGAACGAGTGGGAAACTGCACAGGCACTCAAGTACGCTGCGCGCATGGAGACCCTCATGACGCTCAAGATGCTTTGCCGCGATGAGCCCCTAAGCGCCATTCCGCGCTGCTACGAGCGGTATAATCCGCAGCATGCCGAGCATACCGCGGCTCACAATGCCCATCTCGAAGCCACCTTTGGTATCGAGGCCGCGAGCAAAATTACGTCGCGGCAATTTGAAACCCACCCGACGCACTTTCACCCTACGCACATTCCTGTTCAGGCCTATGAGGCCACTGCAGATTCAGAGTCTGGGTTCGTTGCTTCAGACGTCCTGTCTCTGGTGCGCCTTCCCTGGGCGATTGAGGTATGGGCGCGACTTCCAAGTGGCAAGCTCGTCTACGTGCCGACAGACACCTTGCTCGACAGCTCAATTGTTTCCGGGCCAGAATTTGGCGTCGATGAGCCCAAAGCGGTCGCCAAGGAGCTAAGCAACGACGGCATGCCTGCTTTGCTGCATGGCTTGTCGATCTCAGCCTGGCCCGCGTTCGAGGACGGTCTCGAGGTGCCCGAGGGCACGACGCTGTACGCCAGCCTTACCCTTGCCGGAGATCCGGTGCGCCGAAACGGAATTGTGCAACCCCCGCCAGAGTCGGGCGGCGATTTTGGCGAGCCTTCCGATGCCAGTCGTTCGCGCCGAGCTAGCTCCGCGGCGCTCTATGCCAACACTTCGGTGGGTATTGCCGATGCTTCCTCTCTCATGTACAATTATGCCAACTCGCGCGACTATGTTGACCCCGCCTACCATCTTGAATTCCCGCTCACCACCCGCGAAAAATTTGACAATTTGGATGATGAGGTCACTTGGGTCCAGTGTGGACCTGAACATATCAATCTTTGGAGCGGAGGCACGGGCGGCAGAAGCGAGGACGACGAGGAGGGTTCTGTGCCGACAAAGAACGCCTTCACGCTGTGCCCGGGCCCCAATTGCCCGGCAACTTTTGCATTTGAGCGCACGTCCTCTCAAGAGTACTCGCTTGGGTCCAGACTGGGCAAGGGCCCCATCAAACTTTGCAAAATCTCGTTTTACCTCACCTGTCGGCCGGACTGCCCCAATGCACCGTACCTTCCAAGTCATCTTTACGGGGAGCTGGCGCGCACAGGCGCAGGGGCGACGTACTTGCGTGCGCGAGGCTGTCTCAACGCGCAGCGAATCACAGACCAACTTCAAGATCCGACACGCTCAAAGCTACAGCAACGGGCAACACTTTGGGCCACGGCCCACATTGCGGCATCCGAGACAGGTCTCGACGCCCTCGAGGAGGAAAGTCGCACGCTGCGCGACCTTGAAGGCAACCCCACCGATCTTCTGCGCGTTGTGTGCAATCTAGCCGTCAACTCTGATTGCCTCGCGCTGCGCGGCGCAGCCATCACAACGATGGGTCTCTATGCGCACACGGCGCGCGGACGGCGATTGCTACGTGCCTACGGGTGGGAAACCTCGCGCCGGGCAGATGGGACGCATGGCTACAATGTCGTGCCAAAGCGATTCTCCACCTTTTTCGCGCCCGTTGCCGCCGAGCGCAATCAGCGCTGGGTCTGGGATGGCGTTCCCTTTCAGTTTTTCGAGCCTGACATGGGACGCCGCACGCCCCATGTGGCGGGCGTTGCTCCAGAGGTCGCCAATGCTTTTCTCGAGGCCATTTCGAGTCTCATGAACCACATTGCGCACCGCGATGCGCACCGGACGATTAGTCGTCTTTGTGGCAAGCACCCGGAGCTCGTCAGCTCTCCCAGAATGCTCGTTCTTGTCCACGAATACCTTGAGAACTTTCGCTATGGGCAGCGCGTGCGGAACTTTTTGCATCACATGTTTCAGGTTCCCTTTGACAATTCTGCAGCCTGGCAAGAGTTCGATGAGATCATTGTACGATAAAAGACAGTCTTTGATTGAAAAGCAACATTGGTGTTATTTATTTGTCTATTCACAGCGGCATGATCGTTGTTTCTGGTCGATCAGCCAGCTACACCGACAGGGGTTACGGAGGATGGCCCCATGTCTTTCTTTTTCATTTTTACAAAATATTCTTCCTTTTTTCCACTCTCTTCTCTTTCCGCGAAAAACGCGCCTGCATGACTCCTCAAGTCATGCAGTTCTTGCAGGCTTTTCCTTCTTCCTCTTTTCCTGGAAGGGGAGGAGAGAGGACGTGGGGGTTCGTACACAAGGCCTGGCATTTGACGAGAAAAAAGTAGTCTTTTCGCGGCGAAAAGATCAGCGTTTACGCAGGAGCTGCCATCCTAAAGGGCGTGCTGTCGCGATCTTTTCCAGATGCAAAGTATTTAGAATGGCGGCGTTTCGAGCGAGAACAATTTTTGCAGTCGATGTTCGCACGGGCATCTTGGCCGCCATCGTGAAGGCTTGCTGTCGCGGTCTTTCTCAGATGCAGCAATTCAACTCAGAAAACTAATTCCAGAAAACGAGGCACTACTACACGCACAATGTTCTATTTACTATTTACAGTCGACGCTTGAGGCCCATGCGGTCAAGGAAGCGAAATGTAGGCTCGAGGTCGCAAGCGTCTGCGGCGGCAACGAGCTCATCCAGCGCGCCCACGTCGTTGAGCACGACCGGACTCGAGAGCGTCGGATCGACGCGATGGTAGCGATCGCCGAGAATAGCCTTGCAGTTGAATTGAGCGGCCTTGGAGGTGGCAAAGAACAAAAAGTCAATGAACCACGGCAACCACTGCTTGACACCCCAGTGGCCCACACGACAGGCAGTGTTCGTGTCGCTCATGCCCGTGGAAACCGAGAGCATGTGTACCTTTGCCAAGTCCCGGTGCGGCGCGACGAGAGCAAGCGCGGCCATGGACGGGTCATTCGACCAAAGACCGCCGTCAACAAAGTCCTTGAAGGCCGGAAAGTAAAAGGGCGCGGCCGTGGCGCCATTAACAATGTCCGCCAAGGGGAGGTCCTCGACGGAAAACTCCTTCATGTGCGCCTGGAGATTGGCGAGCGTGTCCTCGTCGAGAACGTCGTCGTACGCATCGTCGAAGCCATGATGGCCAGAATACGTAGTCTCTGCGGCGGGCACGACGTTGGTCCAGACGCGCGGAGCACACTTGTCGTGCTTGACGTGCGAGGCGGTAATGCAAATCCCCTTGCAGAGCTCGCCGAGGCGCGCGCCGCGAAAAGCGGTGCGAAGCATTGCGAGCTTACCTTCACCGTCGTGATTCGGTCCCGTGAGCATGCCGAGCTGCTTGAGCTGGCCCCAGACCGTCTTGCGAAAGACGAGCGGGGACGCCGTACGGAACATTTCGAGCGTCTCCGCCGGCGAGAAGCCCGTGGCGAGCATCCCGCCTACAATAGACCCTGTCGAGCAGCCCGCGACGAGGCCCACGTGATCCATAAAGTCTGGGAACTCTTCGCTGATGCGGTCGAGGATGCGCGCCGTCACCGCGCCGCGAATGCCGCCTCCGTCGAGAGAAATGATGAAGAGTGGCTTGTCCTTGTCTTCCTCGGTCCACATGCCCTGCGGCGAGGCCTCGAGGAGACGCTTGTCTGCATTGTGGATGCACTTGGTGATGGAGGCGCACTCCTCGGGGCCGAGCTCGTACGGCTTGAACCAGCGAACGCCTCGATGCGGGTTCGTGGGGACCACGAGCACGTACAAGAGGTAGACGCAGAGGCAGAAAAAGTAGACGATTCCCGCCGCCAAGAGCCACGGGTGCTCCCGGCACACGTACACGACGCAGGCGACCACGGGGCCGACCACGAGGATCAGCTGCAGGTAGTGCACGAGCGTCGCGCGCACGTTGCGCGCCTTGACCCTGGCCTCCTGGTGAATATGGTGCAGTTCCTCGCGCATGTACTCTTGGCGGCGACGGACGCTGGCCGTCAGCTCTTCCTTGAGCTCCACGATGCGCGCGTACTCCTCGTTCAGGTTGGCCCACGCATTGTCTGTGACCGAGCCGACGCGTGCGCGCGATCTCGTCAGCTCGCGTAGCATTCGTTCGCGCATTTCCTCCAGAGGCTTGGCGGGCGTCTCCAGCCGCCTCCAGAACTTGATCACCGTCCCCGCGGTGCCCCCCGGCCCGCCTTCCGCGGCCTCCTGGCCGCCGCTGTTGCTGTTCGCGCCGCCCTCCTCGGCGCCAGCCTCGCTCGCCGCGCCGCCGCGCCGATGCCTCATTGCGGACGCCATCTCCTGCTCCCGCTCCTGCTCCCGCTCCCGCTCCCGCTCCCGCGCGCCTCGGCCTGCCGCGCTCCCGCTCCCGCGCGCTCGCCGCCCTCGCCGCGCGCTCCGGCTTCGGCTCTGCTCGCCTCCGGCACGTGCACAGCCGCGCTTCCCGCCGCCGCTCTGCTGCCGCTCTGCTGCCGCTCTGCTGCCGCCGGCACCGGCTGCTCTCTCCCGCGCCGCGCTCCTTACTTCCCGCCCCCGCGCCGCCTCCCGCGCGCCGCCGCCGCGTACCTTCCCGCGCCTCCCGCCCGCCCGCGCCTCGCGAAGCGCTTCTGCCCGCCTGCCCGCCCGCCTGCCGCCCCCCGCGGCCGCGCTGCCGCGGCGTGCCCTGCCCGCCCGCGCGCGGCGGCCTCGGACGCGGCCTCGGCCTCGGCCTCGGCGCGGCGGCTCTCGCCCGGGCGACGGACTGCCCGAATGCCGGATCCCGCGACCGGGCCCAGCCAGCCTCCACGCGCGCACGCACGCACGGCGCGAGGGCCGGCGGAGCAGGAGCAGGAGCAGAGCAGCAGCGCAGCGCAGAGAAGAGCAGCGCAGAGCAAAGTAGAGCAGAGCGAGGGCTCGGCGGCGGCAGCGGGGCGGGAAATCGATGACGCATTGGCACGCATAGAACGTCTGGAACCCGGGTGTGCGCGAGCGCCACTTGGACGAAACGGTCTCGGGAGCTGGGCGCGAGAGCGCTCTCAGATGGCCGCGGCTGCGGCGGACGTGCGGCCGGCACGGGCAAACGGGGAAGCTCGCTGGCTGTCTCGATCGATTGATTGATCGTGCGTGGATCCCTGCCTGGCTGCCTGGCTTGCCCAGCAAGGTTACCCACCAAACGACCTGCGTGCACTCGCGCTGGGGCTCCGGAGCATGGACCGCGAGAGCAAGCTCGCGTGCAGCCCCGTGCGCGGGGGAAGCGGACGCGGCATCAAGGGCGACGGCGACGAGTTGCAACGGAGTCTGCAGCTCAACATTGCAGAGTGTGGACATCACAACGACGACGGCTACCACGGCGCATTCGATGCGTGCCAGCCGGCTTCCCCGGAGGACGAGGACAGCTCGCGCGCTGACCTGCCCACTGAGCAGGAGACGCAGGTCGTCTTTGAGTTTCCGGACGGAAGCGTTGCGGAGAACATCTTTAAGATGGGCCAGACCGTTGAAGTGCTCAAGGCGCACCTCTCGGCCGAATTCGATTTCGAAATGCAAAACATTGTACGTTGCCTTCCTTTTTCGTTTCTTTCCATTGACTCGCTTCATCACTGGGGAACATGACAGCTCACCATTTAGCGCTTTCAGACGCTTCGCTACCGAGGTCGGGTCATGCTCGATCCGCTCTCCTTGAGCGATTTTGAAGATCGCAGTAGCGCAGGTCTCTATGTACAGGTCGATCTTGGCGATGACGAAACGTGGCTCGCGGAGTCAAAGACGTCAAAAAAGTGAGGGATTTTGCCCATTCCTATCGATCCAATCTCTTTTACCTTCTTATCCTAGAGCTCGAGTCGACTTGACCTCGACCCGCCGCAAAACGATCCTTATTCTCCTTTTATGCCAACGAACGTACCGTAAACCAGAGAAAACGAGCCAATCACAAAGTATGCACACGTTTTTTAAAATTTGAAAAAACCTTGCCCACGGCACCATGGAAATGACAAAAGACAAAAGTAGGAAGGCCCAGTAATAAAAGCTACGATGGCGATCGATGATGACAAAAAACTTCATGAAGCTCATAGACTTGGCAACGAGAAAAGTAACAAATTTATGATGGCAATGGTGATTCACCGCGCTGCTACTGATGCTGAATTTGAAGAAGAGGAGGAGGAAAACATGGTCACATCGAGGGCGGTCTTGTCAACGGGTTGTCGATTGGACAGCTTCCAAGGCAATTTGAGAATCGACACCTGACCTGCAGCGTCGCCGCATGCCACAAAGCCGCGCGTACGCCCATTAAAGGCCAGACTTTGCAAGGCCGTCTTGCCGTCCTTGGCAGCCTGCACCACCGCCACCGGTGCGTCCTCAGATTGCGCGAGATCATAAACAAAAACCTTGCCTGCACTGGAACACGTTGCAAATACGGCTGGCCGATGTGGAGACCATGCCACTCCAAAGAGACCGTGCGCGGCAGCCACACGCGGAGTGAGGTCAAGCACCGGCCCACGCTCTAGCAGCGAATACAGCCGCAAATGCCCGTCAGCGCCGCACGACAAGAACGCATTTCGATGAAACGGAGAGCACGCTACAGCGTGGACAGGCCCGACATGCGGCTGATACTTGAAGCGAACGCCGCCTCGATACATGTAGTGCTCGGCACGGGATGCCTCGTAAAGGGCCGCCGCATCAATCTGACCGATGTTTTCGAGCTCCGCGTGCCGCTCTGCGTTCTGCTTGAGCACCGCGCGATCTTTGGGCTCGGCTGCCAAGAGCACATCCTGGGCATCCGCAGACCATTTGCTTGAGCGCAACCCAAGACTCGCACGCGCCTTGGGTCCGCGCGCCAGGTCAGGCATGGGGCGCGCACTGCACCTACACAAGGCACCGCCCTCGGAGCCAACAAGAAAGGTGAGTGCACCTTGTCCATTGGCTCTACAAAGATCGAGCGTGATTCCTCCAAGCGTTCGCTTTGCGCGGGCCTCGCTCGCGAGCACAATGCCTTGCAAGGGCCCCGAAAGTGTGCTAAAAGGCGACCATACGAGGACCCGGCCCTCTGCACTGACCGACGCCAAGAGGTAGTCTCCCTCTGCACCCGCGTGTGGAATCCAACGAACTTGCATGACTGGCTCTCGATGACAGTATGCGTCGATACGCGAGCACGCCACCAGTGGGTCATCCTGATTAAAGTCTAACACCAGAATCTCGCCGTTAAAGCTACCGGCGGCAACGATTGAAGGTCGTGTCGGGTGCGCCTGGGCACACATGACGCCGCACTCCACCTCGAAGCGAAAGTCGGGAGGCGCGTTGGAGAGTTCCTCGGGGTCCTTGTCAAAAGCGTGCCACAGGCACACGGATCCACGGTGCGTACACCATCCATAGTTGTCAAACCTTCCGTACGAGGCCACCACGCGGGATCCAGTGGCATTCCACGAGACGCTGGTACAACCAAGATCATCGGCCTCTTCGAGCGAGCCCATGGGTCTTGCAATTGTGCAATACACTTGGCCTTCCCTTCCTTGCCCAAGGTTCTCAGCGCCATGAAATGGATCGGCGCGCACGACGCTTGGGACCGCCTCGCGCATTTGAGGTCCCTCTCTGCGATCGAGTTCGTCCCCTATATCATGCAGCGTGCGTGCGAGCCAGGCTGCCATGTCGTCCTCGTCGACCTCGGGACCGTGGGCATTTTCCTCCTTTTCTTCGTGGCGATTCTCGTCAATGTCCTCCTCGTTGCTGCTGCTCTTCGTTTCGGGCATGTCCTCGTTCTCGTAATTCGTTTGCATATCCGCATCGGCGTACGTCACACTCTGCGTTGCGACATGGTATGTGTCGACGGGGCCGACCTGGACATCGCGATCCCGTTCTTTTGCCCGCTGCTCGGCCTTCCACGTGCTATCAATCGTCACGCAGTCGCCCTCTGCGTCCTCGAAACGCAGCATGTCGCTGCGCAAGCTTTTCCTTCCTTCGGTCCAAAGCTCAGCTTTCCGTCTGAGAAGACCGTCCTTCGGCTTGGCTCGCCCAAGGTTGCGATCGAGCTCGCGCCCGAGCGACGGAGGACCCGCCCTCCCCCGCCCTCTCCCGCCTTCGCGCGCGCGTCCGGTCGCCACGCTTCCTCGCGTCATTGTTCGCCTTGGCCCAAGGCGCCATCGCCGCCTTCTCCTTGGCCAAGTCCAGGTCCGAGCTCCAGCTCGAACGGTCACATCCGTGCGGGTGCCCCTCGGTGCACACCCTGTTTCTCCGACCCGTATACCGCCCGAGCGAGCACGCCGCAGCCGACCACGGCCAGCCAGGCGTCCCAGGGCCAGCGTGGCGGCACCGCTGGCTCTGGACATCAATAAATCTCTCTCTCTCTCTCTCCCTCTCGGCTGCCGCCACCGCTGTCGAGACTTTTGGCGCGTGCACGCGCGAGGGGCAGCGAGAGCGACACAGCGGCACCGGAGCGAGACCTCTAGCGCCGGTCGTATCGCGAACAGTATGGGCGATAAGTTTGCCCCTCCAGTGGTCGATAAATCGCCCCAACGCCGTGCGTGCTCGACGACAAAGACAGACTCCGAACTCTGATCCAGAGCCGGCCCTCGCGCGCCGCCTCGCCCGGTCGACGCAGGACGCCGTGCTGGGCCGCGCTGCGCCACGAAACGCGGCGTCGCGTCTCTCTCTCTCTCTCTCTCTCTCGCGCGCGCGCGCGCTCCGCTCGCTCTTGCGCCAGCAAGGCCGAGCGAGCACCATTCGCCTTGGTCCGTGACGCAGCGTGACGAACGTCGGCAGGCCGGGTGCTCGCCTTTGCGTACGCTGGCCAGCCGAGGGCCTTCGCGCCGACAGTGACCGCTCTCTCTTCGGGCGAACCCACTGCTGCAGCGAAAGAAGGATGAGGTCTTCAAGAAGACACGCGGCGGTCGCTGCTGCGGCGGTGTGCTTGGCTACCCTCGGGCTGCAGACTGAAGCACTCCTTGTGCAAAAACCGTGCTGCTTGAGCTACAAGCACATGCCTGCTTCGTTCGGCCCACGATATGCGGGTGAAGAAGGTGTGACGGGTCAGCTTTACGACACGGGTGCGGACGAAGATCCCTTTTTGTGCGACGTGGATACGACCGTGGAAAGTATGAATGGAAAGATCGCCTTTGTTCCGCGCGGGCGATGCCGATTTGTAGACAAAGTATTCAAAGCACAAAGCAGCGGGGCCACCGGAATTATCGTGTATAATAAAGACCCTCCTCTCGACGGATACACCCTTGTTCACATGTCGGCCGACAGTGAGGAGGACGCGGCCGAAATTTTCATTCCCGCCATCTTTACCTCTTTCATGTCGGCAGAGGGACTCTTTCAGCTGCTGGACGAGACAGAGGACGAAGTCTTTGTGACCATCAATGGGACTGATGAGTTTGATCCGGCGCTCTTTGACGAGACTCCGGGGTTCATGAACTCCATCTTTTTCTTGCTCCAACTGCTCTTGGTGCTCTGGTCCATCATCGCCATCTTTTACTTGGTCAACTGGGTCCGACTCCGTATGGCGCGGCGTCGCAGGCTCGAGGTGGTGCGCAAGCTACCGACGCGAGTGTTCCGTGCCGCGGGGTCCGAGGCGGCCATTGAGGGCGACCTCGATCCGATTGTAGTCCCTCGCGATGACGACAACGACGACACCAACGCCAGCGGCGCTGTGGCACAATCTTCGTCAGGAGCAATAGCATCTGGCCATGGTGCGAGCGCGGGCACGTATGAGCAAGTGCCTACGCTTGATGACGAGGTCAAGCCTGTGGGCGGCGAGCTTGCGTTGGTGGACATGGGCGCGACACGAACGGGCGCGCAGGAGGACTGTCATCCTCGGCATCCAGGCCATCACCGCGTACCTGTGGACGAGGTTGAGGTCGAAATTGCGGGCTCTTCCTCGTCCGTATGCTCGGGTGATGCGAGCGGCAACAATGCCGGGACACCCTCCTCGTCCGCAGCGTCGTGCTCCACGGGAGGCGGCATTACCGACTACTTTGCGTGTGACAATTGCGTCATTTGTATCTGTGACTTTGAGGATGGTGAGAAGCTCACCGTTTTGCCATGCGGGCACGGCTACCACAAGGAGTGCATTGAACCGTGGCTGATTCACAAGTCATCGCTTTGCCCGATTTGCAAGCAGAGCATTCTTCCATCGGGCGACGCGCGCTCGCTGGATGAGATTGCCGCTTCAGATGCAACGAGCGGAACGGACGACTCTTCGCGATCAGTGGCTATCATTCTGGCTGGTGTCATCGCCATCGCCACGGGCTCAATGCTGCTGTATTTTATGCAGATTGATGCCTGAGGAAAAGGCGCCTGGGCCCTTGGTCTTGTATATTCCTACTTAACCCTTGCCGTTTTGTAGTTCACAACACATTTTGCTTTCGTTGTCTTCGCTCTGTCGTGTCTTTCTGAAAACAAAGCACAGAGACGGATGATTCTCTATTATAAAAAAAAAAAAGTAATTGAGCATTTACCAACGAAAGGAAGCAAAGTTATACTGCTGTTGCTGTGTCTCATTCATGCAGATCGAGTTCCGAACAGGCCGACAACCATGCATGGCACGATGGAAGCCAAAACAAAAAATAGAAACATGTGTTTTCAAAGTACGTTTTGGATCTTGGAAAGCGACCCGCGGCCCCACCACCAAGGGCCTCTTTGGGTCTTGCGCGATGCGTTCGGCCTGACCCACATGCCGACTCGGCCCGCAGCATGATCGTTTCAAAACCATACTGCGAGTAACAACTAATAGATGCAGCAACGATTTTGAAGAAAGCTGGCGGGCAGGGTTGCCGAGCGAAATGCAAGAGGTCCATCACTCACATGGCTCGCCTGAAACCCTTGTGCCATGCGCACGACCTAGCAACGGAGGTCCCTCACCTGCGCTTGCGGTTCTTCTTCTTCTTATTAGAGGTGTTTTTGCTGCCGGTCGAGGCCGCTGGTTCTGATGACGACGACGAGGACGCCGGTGCGGTCGTCGCGGCGGCAGATGTGCCAGACTTTGCGTCTGCTGGCGTGCCGGCGGCAGCCGCAAGCTTTTCGTCCACTCCTTCGAGCTGAAGTTCTGCGCCGCTATCAACGCGCGGGCGCTTGACGCCCGTGCACGAGCAAAAGAACCACTCGGTGAGCTCGTTGAGAACGTAAATCTCCGCGCGCACATCCGTCTCGTGTGTCAGGCAAACCTGGTCGTCCGTGACCTTGGCTGCGAGGCGGCCGAGTTTGTTGACATACTTGAGGTTGTAGCGGACGGCGTCGCCGCGTTTGAGCGCCAGTTCTTTGGCGCGGAAGACAAATTCTTCCACGTTATCGATATGCCTGTGCGTTTTCATACATTCGTCTCGTCAGTTTATTCCGCAAAAACTAAAGATTGTACCTCTGCAAACTGCCTGCCAGGACAGCTAGCGTGACGCCTCGGACGCGAGCAAGATGCACGCAGCACAGACTTCCTGACGCAAGCCGCGTTGCGTCATATCCCTCGACGCGAGCGAGCTCGTTGCCTTTCTTTCTTTCTTTTGTCTGCAGGTGGTGGCGGTCACTCGCGTCCTCGATGTTTACCGCCCACGTTTCTCTTCCGCATCTGCTCCAGCGACCTCCACTCTCCTTCGTCCGTTCGCAGCGCCCCTTTGCCCTCTTCTCCCTGTCCAGCGCCTCTGCGCGCGCGCGCTGCCGCCCACGTACACCATCTTCGCCGCCGCCGCCGCCGCCACGTTGTTTCTGCCTGCTCAGGCCGGCCGTCCCGTCTGGAGAGATCGATCGCCGCCTCGACCCAAACCTAACCCGCGATGCCCCGACCCTAACCGGCACCGCCGCCACCTGGAAGCGGCCTAAGACGCTTTTCCCATTTTTTTATTCTTTGGGGGGATTTAAAAAGGGACTATTTATGCGCCCGTGCCCGGGCCGCGAGCCACCCATCCAACACGGCGCGCGCCAGGCCAGGCCGCGATTCCGTCGCGTTCCCACCTACCGATCTGTGTCATGCTGCGGCGGGGAAAAACTCCGCGCCGTCTCCTCGTTCTCGCGGCCCGTGTTGCGCCGACGCAATTCTTCCTGCGACGCGAACGTCACCGCGGATCTGTTCGCGCGGCCCCGGGACGGCAGCAACGTTGGTCCTCATCATCATCATCACCACACACAAGGGCAAACAGCTGCTGCTGCAGCTGGCTGTAGCCTACTCGCTGCTGCTGGTTTCGAGGAGTATAGTCTAATCACAATAACTTGCTCTGCGAGGGCAGGAGGATGGGTCCGCAGATTCAAAGAAGGGCAAGAAGATGTCCTTCTTTCGCAGGTTTGAGAATGTCTTCGGCTGCGCAAGGTCGATTTGCATTTCTTCGTCCATTCTGTATCATCGATTCGTCATCGCGTCATAGAGTCCTACCGGCCAACTTGACCGCACAGGACCCGGCTTGCGCAATGGCTGCAATAATGCCGATACATCGGGTCTTTTAAGAGAAGATCTCGCGCAGCTGCAGAGGGGACCCCTTCCACGCCTTGCGCCTCTCCACGATCCAACGCAGCTGCAGCTGCTGCAGCTGCCACTGCATCTGCAGCAGCAGGTTTTCCTCCCTCGCACACGGCACAGCCGGCGCGGCAGGCAGGCAGGCTGGCTGCGCCCTCGCAGCGGGCGCGGAGGAGGAAGCAGAGCAGAGCAGGTGGAAGCGCAGCGGCCAATTATTGGTCGCTGTCGGATTGTTGTCATTGTAACCTACCAGCCAGCCAGCCAGCCAGCCATCCAACCTACCTACCAAGCCGCCACGCCTGCAAAAAGCCACTCTTCAACACCAATTTTGCGCGCGAAAACCCAGGCTGGGTATTTATGCCGCGTAACCCGTGCCGTCCTTCGCTCGGATGCGCAGCCGTAACGTACCGACCAATCCGTCCGAGTCCACAGAGGCTTGCTGCTCTTGCTTGCTTGCTTGCTTGCTTGCGCCTGGCTGCTTTTTCCTTTCCTTTAGCCTTGCTTGCTTGCTTCCTCCATCCTATTCTCTCTGCTGGCCAGTGGCCACAGCCAGATCGTGCTGAGCTGGCTACTGGTTAGTTAGTTCCTCGCTAGCGCTTCCTCTACTACTACTACCTCTGGCACGTTGCTCTCCTCTGCACTGCGCGGCATTGCACTCACGTCATCAATTTTAACCATGCATGCGCAGTGCAGTGCGGTGCAGTGCAGTGCAGTGCAGGGCAGTGCAGTGCAATGCACACGCGGCTTTCCTGGAAATGAATGAACAGGGGCAAACGAAGGAAAGATTGATTGATTGACGCAGAGAGGGCGCGGCCGT
>BGKB01000347.1:0-10389 GCA_003116975.1 Aurantiochytrium sp. KH105 | reverse complement strand
GCAGGGTATTCTCTTCTTGTCACGGGAACCTTTCCCCAGGTACCTGTAAACTTTCAGACCTGGATGGGGTTTGCTGTCCCCATTGCCGTGCTCATGGTCGCCACCGCCTGGGCCTCGCTCTCCTTTATTTATCTCCGTGGCACCAGGCTTGACCTGAACACGGCCTCGCTCCAGCGTGAACGCGAAGCGCTCGGGGCCGTTTCGCGCGACGAAAAGATTCTTGGCGTCGTGCTCTTTCTCATGGTCCTTCTCTGGCTCATCGCCCCTTACACCATCGAACCATACCTCGGTTTCTGCAGCGACGAGACCTACGACAACAAGTACGACTGCGAGGACGCCGATGATGGCAACTCTTGGTCCGAGTACATCAATGACGGTGTTGTGGCCATCATGGGTGCCATCGCCCTCTTTTGGATCCCTAGTTCGCAACGCCCTGGCAAGATGCTTCTCGACGAATCCTGCTTCAAACGCTTGCCCTGGGGCGTCATCCTGCTCCTTGGCGCTGGTTTTGCCATGGCCACTGCCATCTCGGCAAGCGGTCTCTCCTTGGAGGTCAGCAGCATCATTGACTCCGCGACCGAGTTTTCCGATGTCGCACTCGTGTCCATTGTCGTTGTCCTTGTCGCAGTCATCACCGAGCTCATCTCCAACGTGGCGGCGGTGACCATCTTCAGCCCTATCCTGTTCCAGTTGGCTGTCGACAAGCAAATCAACCCGCTGCTCCTGGGGCTTCCCGCCACGATTGCGGCCTCGCTCGCCTTTTTGCTGCCTACCTCGACACCGCCCATGGCAATCGCCTTTTCCACGGGTCGCGTTTCCTTTTACGATATGATTACCGGCGGCATGGCCCTCAAACTTGTTGGTATGGTTTTTGCCATTGCCTTCCCCTTCATCACTGGATCTGTCTTTGGCGATCTCTCCGAATTCCCGGAGTGGGCCGAGAATTCCTTGTTGCGACGCTAAGAGAGTCTTTGCCTGGTCAAGATCCGAGTTTGATCACTCTTGTCCAAAGTCATGCGCAGCCGCACGATAGGCCTGCACGACTCACATCAGCACAGACTGGTTGCACGCAGGCGGTCCTATTTCCCTATTTCCGAACCATAAAGGTGTTTTTTTTTTCCTTATCCCGTTTCGGTCCACCCTGTGCGAGACCTATTCAACCCTTCTATTCTTTCGTTACATGCTGTGCAACAAGCCGCACTTACAAGGACGAAATCCTTGGAATCGGTGGCGGCTGCGGCGATGCTTGAAACTTCCAAAGTGAAAAAGTACTCCTCTCCTGCCTGCCCGCCTTTGCTCGATGGCGAGGGTCTGATGTTCGTCAGACCCGGACCAATCACTCGCTGGGCGCCACCCCGTCTCGACGGGATCCCGACAGCAAGTTGCACATCTCAAAGAGTCTCGCGCGACCCCGAACGAGGAAAAAGTTGAAGCGCCGCTGGCTCAGCTGTATGTCGACACTTGTTGTCGCTCCACGAAGATCGGATTCGAAATTTGAGCTGAGGGGACCTCGAAAGCTTTTTTGCTCGAAATGTCACAGTCACGCGTGATGACAATGCGGCAGCCTTTCGACATCTTCTCCACGAGCAGAGAATCAAGTGAAGAGAATGCACAACATTGATTGCAGCGCCTCACCTCATCTCATCTCATCGCAGTGCGCGCGTGGCTATGGCTTGGCTTGTTCTGGTCGAAGTTGATTTTACAGAATCCGGCATGTGCAGGAAGAGGGAGAAGGTGAGTCCGCTACACTCACTGTGAATCAGCGTATCGCGGATGTGGGAGGCGTCGTCCAAGTCTGTAGCACGTTCGTGAAGGAAAGTCCTGCCGCCAAAGACGCGGGCTGCCCTCCTCGGACGGATGCCGGCCCACAGCCGCAACCGGCCTCGTGGCGTTATCTCTGAGGTCGCTTTGACTCGTGCAGGCACGCTGTCGATGCTCAACAAGCATTAAAGTACGTGGGAAGCCGCCTCGAAGCGTGCAGCATGCTCATGGCGAGAAGTGTTGCCAACATCGAGGCTGACTGCCCTCTTCGAGCACCAGCCCGGTGCTCCTGACGGTAGGTAAACTTCTGAATGCATTGAAGGTAGAATGAGCTTGGATAGGAATAGGCATGGTTGTTGGTGTGAGTGAATGGGAGAGGCGCTGTCGATATTAATGGAAGCGTATCAAGGGCGACCAGTCCTCCTCAAACACCAGTCCGGCCTCGATGGAGCTCTCTTCGAAAAAGGAGACGAGCTTTGAAATGTATCAGCAGACTGCTTCTTGTTGCTGGTCGGCTGACGTGAATGTGGGCAATACCTTCCCTGCGCTGCAGCTGACTGTGGCACTCGCATCGCAGCGAGAAGGAGAATCCCCGCGAAGGGCAGTCTGTCCTCTTCAGCGGAAGACACCAGTCCGGCCTCGATGTTAGCGGGAGATGAGCTCTGAATCTTAGAGGTGGTATGTGTTGCTGGTGACGGGTAACTTGACGCTGTACTTTCCCCAAGAGCATCTCGACAGCAAAGGCACTTCACGCCAAGCAAAAGTTCGGCTTCAACAGAAATGTACATGCGCTTCGAGACAGAGACATCGCGTTGCCTGGAGTACGAAAAAAGCACTTTGCGGCAAGTCTCGTGGAGAAAGTTTGCACAAATTGGATTGACTTTGCCAGATAGCAATCCAATTTTAGCAGATGAGTGATGAGCTTGAGCTCAAGATGCAGGAATTGAAAGAAAAGCACGAGAGCAGCCAAGCTTGAGAAGTGCTCTTGGTCTTCACCAGCAGGAACAGTTGGCCCCGGCAGATAGGCGGCAAGGACTTGCGTGGCAAGGACATGCGTGGCAAGGACTTGCGTGGCGATGACCTGAATGACGTGTATCGTGAAGACCAGGGAGCTCACGAGGAAGGCCAAAACTATTCGCTCTTGAGCTCCATGTGCAAGAGCTCAGCCATTGATGGCTTCAAAAGCAGCGCTCTCTCCTCAAGCTCTGCTAGAACTTCATGGCGTAGAGCGTGGCGATGCGCGCGCGGGGATTGCGTCCCATAACGTGCATTGCCATCGCTTGACGAGGCGGACGCTTTCTCCAAAGGACAGCTTTATGCCGAACATGGCAGACCTTAGTTTGCATGGGTGCCAACCGAAGCTGTCATGGTACATCGTGGCGATGCCGCTCAAGTTCAAGCACATAGGCGCGAGCCGTGCAAGCGCGAATGGCTTGTATTATCCAGCAAGAGGGATTGATTGCCCACGTCCAATGCGAAGCCTGCAATGCGAAGCATGCACACGCAAGTGCAGAGATAAATCTGCGCAGTTCGTCTCAGCTGGTGTCGTCGTCATCATCATTGTTGCCGCTGAGGATGGATTGTCGCACGGATGATGAGCAACCTCATCCGTGCCGGCCGCGAGCCCAACGATCGACAAAGAAAACTCGAGCAAGCGAAGCCGTGCCGGCCGTGGCAGCCTCTTGAAGAAACATCGGTCGCGTACCCGATGCAAGATCATCGAGGTTCTCTGGGACGGGTGCACTTGCCGGCTGTAGCAGCATCCTCTAGAAACTGCGCCAGATCCAACCGCTGCTGCCTCGGATCCAAGATCCTCGCCCGGCACCGCTGGACCGGGCGAGGCTCGATGACGCTCTCGTGCGAGTGGTCTTGAGTCGACGTTAGACGACCTAGGAATCGCCTCATTCCCCCGCTTGTTCGTGTCAATCGCAAGCTTGCGCTGGCGCTGGCAATCGGCGCGCGCCGGGTCTTAACGCAGGGCCGCGACGTCTCAGGCGCTGCCACGTAGCTTCCACTTACCCTCCCGCCGCTTTCCCATTTCTCTCCTCGCATCGCATTGCATTGCATCGCATCGCGGGAGCAACTGCGAGCGGGCATCGCCGCCTCCCGCCCGCCGCCGCACCCAGGCCCGCCTTCCTCTTTTTCTTTTCTTTTCTTTTCTTTTCTTTTCTATTCTTATCTTATCTTATCCTATCTTTTCTCTCCCTTTCCTTCGATCTTCCAGCCCACATCATGGAATAGCTGCGGGAAGGTAGCCCCACACCATGGGTCGCATACGCAGCCCACTCTCGGTGCGGCCAAGCCGTATGCGCCTTTGCGTGTGGGAAAACGTGTGGGAGCGAGGGTGGAAGGAAGGGAGCGAGCGTGTGTGTCGTGCGGTGGGAAGGAAGAAAGGAAGGCAGGCGTGCGCGACTCTCTCTGCGTTTCGGGGCTCGATCGATCGAACGAACTGTGGATCTGTTTATTCCGCTCCCGTCCGTTGTTGACCGGAGGGTTGACCCGAGGTCGCTCCTCGCGGACGCGACGCACACCGAAAGTGAGCGCAGGCAGACTCGCACGCGCTGCTGCTGCTTGCTGCTTACTTCTGCAGCGGCTCCCTGCGACAGAGCCATGCGCAAGCGTGATGCGAGTTTCAAGGCGGGAAGCCGGGCTCACACGGTCGGTGCAACCCGAGCCTCCGAGGCGGCGCTGCAGGCCAGCCATCGCGAGCCGACCATATCATCGATGGCCGCGCCATCCGTGCCAGTCCTGCCAGCTACGCCAGGCGGAGCCGCGAGAGGCTCCTCGCGCAAGTTGCAGTTGCATAGTTGCGGGCTCCCAGCAGCAGCAGCGGGCTGGCGACAGGTGCGTGGATTTGAACCCGACTCTTGCATGTGTGAGCCAGACAGGGCCAGTCCGAGGGTGCGTGAGCCGGAGGAAACGACTGATCGTTGGGCGACGCACGTGCGAGGAGGATAGCGCGGATGGAGGGAGAGAGGAACGCGAAGACCAGGAGAATGGAATGGAGAGCGGAGTGGGGCGGAGAGAGCGGGATGCCTTCGGGTGGAAAAGAGGAAGGGAGGGAGGGAGGGAGGGAGGGAGGGAGGGAGGGAGGGCGGAGCAGGGCGGGTTTTCTCCCTCCGCCGCTCGAAGCGGGTGGCTGCGGCACGCAGCAGCGCGCATCCTCTCACTATGCGAAAGCAAGAGCCGGGAACATTTTTTGGCTCGTGACGGCGAGCGCCGCGCGCGCGTCGGGCCATGGCGTGGCAGGCCGATCGAGGCGTGGTTTCCGGATGCGATGCTTGCCTGCGGCTGCTGCTGCTGCTGCTGCTACGTCTTATTGACGGAGCGGAGTGGAGCGTTCGTTCATGCTGGTGCACGTATGTCCTGTATGCGCTGAAGAGCTCCCATTGCAAACCAGACCGCCTGTCGCCTGCTGCATCTGCTGCCTGCATCTCGTCTCGCGCCAGGAGCTGGAGGACGGCCTGGCCTCGAAGCAGATCGATCGAACAAACGAGCGAACGAACGAACGAACGGTGGCGGACGGACGAGGGGACTGGCCCCGGTCGGTCTCAAGTGCTGCCGCAATCATTGGCATAGCCGGCGACGATGCGGTGAGATGAGAGTGGACTAGATTGATGCTCGCACCGTTGCTTGATTTTTCAAATCGAACTTTCTCTTTCTTTCTTTCTTTCTTTCTTTCATCCTTTTTTCCACTGGCCACGCGCGAGAGGGGAGGAAAAGAAATAAATCCCCTCTTCCAAGGTTCAGCTTCTTCCTTCGCTTTCACGCCCGCGGCTGCGGGATGTGGGAAGGTTTGATTTCACATACGGTACCTACAGTCCTGCTGAACCAAGGCTTCCGGTTCCGGTCCCTGTTGGGATGGCTGGTCCGGTTTTCGAAAACGCGGAGAAGGCCTCGACTCGCAGAGCTCAGGAGCTTGAACGCGGAGCATCAGCCGATGCCAATGTCGCGCGCGATGCGATGCGATGCGATGCGATGCGGCAGACGCTGCGTGTGCGACCGCGAGGCCGTTCCGCGCGCGACGATGCGCCTCGCTCGGAGCTCCGCGATCGAGCGCGGCGGTGGGGCCCGTCTCCGCGGAGTCGGACGAAGGGAAGGAAAGGGTGCGTTTTTCTTCTTCCATGGCTTGCTTTTCTCTACTGTTAGTATTTCTTTCGTTCTTTCTTTCTTTTCAAAATCGTCCGTTCTCGCCGTGCGGACGAACTGTAAACCCGACGTCGACAGCGAGTTGTCCCCGATCACGATGGCGTCGTCGCCCCGCGCGCTCGATGCCGTCGCTCGCTTCTTCGTCTCGAGCGTCATTCGCTCCCGGCGTCGCTCGGAGCCCAGCGCACGACTCCATCTGTCGACCTGCTCTGCCGGCCGCCCGGCCGCAGCGGTGCAGCTGCAGCTGCCGACGGCAACGCGTTCGTTCCGAAGCGCGGCCGCCGGAGCCCTACGGCTCGCGTGGAAGGAACCCACGGCGCGACCCGGCGGTGCTCCGAGCTTCCGCGCGTTCTCGTCTCGTCTCCAGTCGAGGCGAGGCGAGGCGAGGCGAGGCGAGGCGAATCGCGCCAGCCGTCCGTCCATCGTGCGCCCGGGCCTGGGCGGATAGGCATGCGCGAAGCTAAAGACTGGCACGATTGATCGAAAAGAGCAAGCAGTGAGTAACCCTTCTTCTATTTCCTTCTTTTCTCGAAAATAAGTCGCCGCTCAGTCTTCCCGCGCCACGGCGTAGAGGAGACAAGTGTGGCCTGTACCCTCTCAGACAAGTCGGGACCAGCTGGGCCACGGGGTGGAACGGCAGGCGGCGCGAGACCGGCGACGGAGCGCGGCGACGGGGCGCGGCGACGAGACGCGGAGACAGGACGCGGCGGACGAGGCCTCGCGCGCGTCAGGGCGCGTGGACGCAACTGCGCGTGCATCTGCGGCGGCGAACAGCAACTGCGCCCTCAGGGCCAGTCGACATGATGGCGGGAAGAAGACGCGTGCGCGGCCGGCCGAGAAGTATGCGACGCGCCACGGCGGTGCAATATTCTTCGCCGATGACCTCTAGGAAGCACGGCACCAGTGTCAGGGCAGCACGGCCACGTAGTCATATGCTGGCATAAATTGGGAAGAGCACAAACAAAAGGGCTTCCCCGGGAATCCATCGTCCTTCGCGGGAAATCCGGGATCACGCGCGCGCGCACGCACGCACGCTCGCTCGCTCGCTCGCTCGCTCGCATACTTGCTCCTTTTCTCTCAAACCCTCCCAGGTAGCACTGGGAAACGGACGCAGCCGTAGCCAATCAAGAGAGCAAAAGCATCCACGCGCGCGGCTACGGCCGAATCCAGTCCGAAAGCAAAACCAAAACCGAATCATCCAACCTGCGACAGCCGAATAAAGACGCAAAAGAAACGAATTCAGAGTTGCGCCTCGGCAAGCTCAGACATTGCCAGTGTCAGTGGGAACGGAATCCTCGTCTGAGAGACCATGCTGCCCCCGAACGAGGAGATGCAGCGCGACCGCGACTACAACCGCGAGCTCGAGGGAGGTGCCGTGCAGCCAGAGTCGGTGGCGTCCATGCCAGCTTCATTTCAGATTGACAGCGACGAGGGCGCCAAGAATGATGCCGAAGACACTCCCCAAGCTACAACTACGAGCTACGGGCGTCCCAAGAAGGAGGTCGTCGCCAAGCGCCAGGATGCCGACTGCTGGGAAANCGCCAGGATGCCGACTGCTGGGAAACTTACACGCATGGCTACTGGAAGCAGTTCTCGACCATGCAAAAAATTGGCTTCGTGCTCGGCCCTCTCCTGTCCATCATCTTCTGCTTTGTGGAAATCTCCGACGAACATCCCAAGGCCAACGATGCTCTCGCAGGCACCATCTTCATCGTTGTCATGTGGATCTGCGAAACCGTCCCCATCACCGTCACCACGCTCATGCCTCTTGTGCTCTACCCTCTCGGAAGCGTCGAGCGCGCCGGCACGCTCGCCCATCAGTACCTGAACCACACCTCGTTCCTCACGCTCGGCGCCTTCTTTGTCGTCATGGCCATCGAGGACGCCATGGCACACAAGCGCTTTGCACTGTGGGCCCTGCGCTTTTGCGGTACGAACCCGAAGATTGTGCTGGCCGGCTTCATGGTCATCACGGCCATCGTTTCTATGTTTGCCAGCAACACTTCTGCGACCTTGCTCATGCTCCCCGTCATTCAAGGTCTTCTGGAGGGCCGCATCAACTCGCCCGATGGCCAGCGCTTCGAAAAGGCGGCGCTCCTCGGCGTCTCGCTCGCTGCCACCTGCGGTGGCTGCGGTACGCTCATCGGCACTGGCGCCAACCTTGCCTTTTCCCTTCTCGTCACCGGCACCTTTTCACAGGTCCCCGTGAACTTTCAGACCTGGATGGGGTTTGCTATGCCCATTGCCTTCATCATGGTCGCCACCGCATGGGCTTCGCTCACCTTCATCTACCTTCGTGGCATCAACCTCAACCTCAACACCGCCAATCTGCAGCGCGAGCGCGAGGAGCTTGGCCCCGTTTCGCGCGACGAAAAGGTACTCGGCGTCGTCCTCTTTCTCATGGTGGCCATTTGGCTCGTCACTCCCTATGCGATTGAGCCGTACCTCGGCTACTGCAGTGATGAGCAGTACACGAACAAGTACGATTGCGACGCCGCCGACCCTGCAAACTCCTGGGACGAGTACGTGGATGACAGTGTCGTTGCCATCATCGGCGCCATTGCTCTCTTTTGGATCCCCAGCTCCCAGCGCCCTGGCGAAATGCTTCTCGACGAGTCCTGCTTCAAGCGTCTGCCCTGGGGTGTCATTCTGCTTCTTGGCGCTGGTTTTGCTATGGCCACTGCCATTGACTCGAGCGGCCTTTCCTCCGAAGTCAGCAATGTCATTGCCTCTGCAACGGCATTCTCTGACATTGCTCTCGTGGCCATTGTCGTAGTCCTCGTGGCAGTTATCACTGAGCTCATCTCCAACGTTGCTTCTGTCACCATCTTTAGCCCCATCCTCTTTCAGTTGGCCGTTGACAAGGAGATCAACCCGCTGCTGCTCGCTCTTCCCGCCACGATTGCCGCCTCGCTGGCCTTCCTGCTCCCGACGTCGACTCCGCCCATGGCCATTGCCTTTGCTACGGGCCGTGTCACCTTTTACGACATGATCAAGGGCGGTATGGCCCTCAAGCTTGTTGGTATGGTTCTCGCCATTGGCTTCCCCTTCATCACAGGAACTGTCTTTGGCGATCTCTCGGAGTACCCTGTTTGGGCTCAGAACTCGAACCTCGGAGCTGCATAAACACCCAATCAATAATTTGCATCATATTCTACTGTTTATCTCTCATCATCTTCGCTCTCGTTCTCATTCGCTTGCCTTTGTTGCTCATTCAGAGGACAGTGTCGTTTGCGTTACGTCATCTTTGACTACGAAAAAGAAGACGATATAAGCTCAACGACTTGA
Organism: Aurantiochytrium sp. KH105; assembly: GCA_003116975.1. Lineage (NCBI taxonomy): Eukaryota > Bigyra > Thraustochytrida > Thraustochytriidae > Aurantiochytrium > Aurantiochytrium sp. KH105. Next base: position 1,191 of record BGKB01000347.1, on the reverse strand, counting down.
GAAAATGAGAAAGATCTCTCTCTAATTGCAGAAAGTGAAGCGAGCACTTGCGAAGTAAGTGAGATGCGCACTCGAGATGCCAAGCGCGACCATGATAAAGCACGGTATGCACTTGAGAGATGTACTTAGCATTGCAACAGTAAAGAGTACTTCTTCTAAACCCTTCGTAAAAGCCTTGATGCGTCCTCGAGAGCAGCAGATTTGCAGCAAACTTCTTGCATACCGATTCAGTTCGATTTCCTTGTCCTCCAGTTCGATTTCCTTGTCCTCCTTGGAATTTGTTGACTGTGAAGGCTGAGAGATCGCTTTAATCAGAACTATGATTCGTTATCATGGAATCCGCACAGGACCCGATAAGTCATTGCGACGATAATTTTCATAGTTGAAAGCAATGCGAAAGTCAGCGTTCGTTGCCCATGCCCTCGCAAAAGTCATTGCGACGATAATTTTCATAGTTGAAAGCAATGCGAAAGTCAGCGTTCGTTGCCCATGCCCTCGCAAAAGCTTTGCAACACATCTGCAGCATCTTCAAGCGTGCACATTTCTCTGGTCTCCCAAAAGATCTGGCTGCAGAGGCTGGGATGTTGCCTTGCAAGTTCGAATTCAAGGATGAACGCAGAATCTGAGAAGCCACTTCCATACACTTTCGCCCTTTTGAAAGCAAAATTCTGCTTTCGTCGCCCTTCCCGCGCAACAGCTTTGCAACAAGTCTCCAGCACCTTCAAGCAAGGCTGGGTTGTGGCCTTGCAAATTCGAACTCACGTTATGAGCGCAGAATCCGAGGAGCCGTTGCTTCGATGTTTCACTCGCCAAAGAGCAACGCAAAATACTGCGTTCGGTTCCTTACCCGCTGTTCACACGTTCAAGAAGAACAAGGACAAGAACTTTACGAGACCGCTTCCAGTTTACAAAAGTTGATTCGTGAGCGACACATGATTTTCGCATTTCTAGCAGCCTAGGTTACACTTGTTGATAATCTAAGTGCCGTTGCCGTGCTCAAGCATGGTCAAGCAAGCTGAGCCCTGATTCAAGTTGCAAAACCTCATTTCGTGCGCTTGCACGCCACGTGCCTCCTAGCGTGGTGTGGCGATTAGAAAAAGGAAGCGGCCCATTTCTTTTGCGTCGGAGAAACTGATTTCAACGCACTTTCGGCCGCCTCACTAGCCGTGAGAAAAATGAAACAGTTTCATA
>BGKB01000346.1:0-15914 GCA_003116975.1 Aurantiochytrium sp. KH105 | reverse complement strand
GACATTGATACTCTTATCGCAGGTCTCCGCGATGCGGGCCTGCAATTGACGCATCAAAGGGGGGAGGGAACGCTTCTCGGTACGTCCTGGCGCCTCATCGAAGACCACGACGAGCCTGCGTACATCGAGCTCAATGTGCAGAGCAAAATCGACGAACTCGTAGCCTCTCTGAAGGACGACTTATCCGTCAAGAAATCCAACAAGGTTCCTGCTGGAGACCATCAACTGCCTTTCCTACCCAAAGACGCTGGCAGCCATTCCGATTACAAACGTATCGTTGGTTCACTCATGTTCATCTCCGCTTGGCGCCCTGATGTCAAGCAGGCCGTGCGCTGCGTCGCGCGTCACTCGCACGCAAACGACAGCAGACATTACGACGCTGTTCTCCAAATCGTCCGGTATCTGCGCGACACGAGCACAGCCCCGCTAACTCTGCGTCCTGCCAACGTACAAGATGGCGAGCTCCCGCTGTACGCATTTGCAGACGCCTCGTGGGGCGACGAGCTCGCAACAAGAAATAGCGCCAGCGGCGCGGTTTTCGCGATTGGCAACTCGACATTTGACACCTTCTCCAGAACTCAAGGCACAAAAGCGCTTTCAAGCTGTGAAGCAGAGCTCACTGCTGCATCATTAGCCGCTCGAGACCTCACCTTCTATAGGTTTGCGCTGCGTGAGTTGGGCTTCGTATTCAAGCAGCCCTCGGTCCTTTATCTGGATTCACAAGCAGCGATATACAATCTTCGCAGGCCCGCTTCAACATCACGCGCCAGACACCTGGATCTCCAACATCTCTTCATCCGTGAGAAGCTTCGGGAAGGGGAGATCCAACTGGCCTTTGTGCGATCGCATAATAATGCCGCAGATTCTCTGACGAAGAATTTGGGTACTAACCTCCACAGGCATTTCAAGGAACATGTGCTCAAATGGGCTCTCAATAAGTTACTCCAGGACACAACGAGTGATCTCCAGGAGGAAAGGGGAGTGTTGACCCATAAACGGTCAAGGCACACACCTTAGCGGACGTGTGCGTGCGCATGTGCGCGCAGGCTCGTCCACCCGCTGAGGTGTAGACGTCGAAGTAGACAATATTCTGAAAGCAAGCCGCACCACGAGTTTGAACTAGGCATAGGGTTTTCTCAACCAAATACATGGCCCAGCCGTACGTGCGGCAATTCCTAAATAGGTATTCCCGATTGAACTCATCTTCACTCTGGTTGCATTTCCACCATGTGACAACAAGAACAGCGTAGACGGCCCGCTTGGCCGTGCGGCCACGCTGTGCGTTAGCTCGCGCAATCGGAAACGTATCGGACAGTCCGTCTCCTCGCGAGCCTTGACCGACCTGCCGCCTCGCGCACCTTCACCGAGCGGAGTGCCGCGCGGCGTGCCATAGCCAGCAATTCCTAATTCCAACCATCATCGATCTTTCCTTTCCTCGATGGATCAATAGATTGAGAGTCATTTCTTTGCCCTTGCAACCGGGCCCTTCTCATGGGCACTAGCATCTTCTTGCTACGCCTTCTTTCCGCTTCTCCTCTCTTTCTTTCTTTCTTTCTTTCTTCATTTTCATTCTTCTCCTTTCATTCTTTCCTTCGTTCATTCCTCCTTCTTTTCCTCTTTTCGCTATGTCTGCCGCCAGCCCTACTCCCTCCTCGACGGCTACGTCCATGTCTGCTGCAACCAGTTCCACTCCCGTTCCGACCGCCGAGTCCAACATCCTCCGCACCATCCCCTTTCGCGACATCCCTCGGCTCGGGTCGACTCCGTCTCCAGCGGAATGGGCTTCCTGGCGGAACTCCATGAGCTTCCTTACGACTGCTTACTTCAACTTCGATCTCGGTCGCACGGGAATGCCATTCAATTGGTCTCCCTCCGATGCTATTCCTGTCGACGACACTATTGACAAGGCGCTGTATCACGTGCTCATGTACGCTGTGCACGAATCGTCGCACCTCACGCTCGAGCACGACAACAGCACTCGCAGCGGCATCCGCGCATTCTTCAACCTCCTCGCCACCGTGGAACGGTTGGAGCCGTCTCACTTTCATTCCCTCCTGCAAAAATTGCGCCTTCTCAGCACTCGGCAAGACGGCGATCCCGATGCATGGGAAACCTACGTTCGCGAAACGAAATCCATCCTGGCCACACTCCGTCGTTCCCCCGCTCATGCCGCCAACTGTCACGTCTACGCCTTCCCTGACGTTTTCTCCGCGGCACCGGTACACATCCCGTCCGTGTCGGCCATTGTGGCTCGCATGAACATTAGCACCGGATCCGATGACGCAACCGCTGCTTGTTACGACCTCGAGCGTTTCTTCGTGGACGTACATGCAGCTCTGATGGATCAATAGATGGTTCAACTTGACCAAAAAAGACGAAATCATAATGGGAGCGAGTGTTTATGGCAGGCGTTTGCTACGTCGCGGCCACGAAAAAAGTACGCGCGTGGCAGGACGAGGCGGCGCAGGGTAAGAGCTAGTGCCGAGGCAAGCGCCGACCTCGTCAGAACAGTCGTTGTCTCTGCAGTGGATGCGAAAAGCGGCTCGTTATCGAGGGCTAAAAAAGAAGGCAAGCTGGCTGGGCTTGTTCGCCGCAGATCTCGATGGTAAGGCTGCAGATCGTCCGCGCAGGCTGCGTGCAGGCTTTGGCAAGATTTTGTGACGTCACGTAAGCATTTTGGCATGGATTAGGGGCCTTGACGGTGGTCCATGAGGCTTTTGTTCATAGAAGAGGAGGTGTGCACGTGCGAGCGAAGCAGCTACACAAGCTGCAGACCCGATGAGACGAGTTTGCCAAGCGGATTGGCATAAATGGTGATAGACATTGTATGCGATCGTTTGCAAGATGGTTGACGCCTGTTGCAGTCGTGATTGTCTTGCAAGAGAGCCTAACGTGCTTTGTACGTGCAAAGTATTGGCTTGGAGATTGGTCTTACGGATAGAAAAAGGTGCCGCATCGTCAGCGAGTGGTCAAACTTGCGTGAGCAGGCTTGTCTGAGAGCTGGCCTACGGATTAGAAAATAACAGCCGCGTTCGAGGTGCAAGAAGGCGAGGAAGGTAAAAGTGAACCATATGGGACAGCGTTGGCAACGCACGCGAGAGCACGCAAAGATGCGCGATTATGGTCGCAGAGATTTGGAAAGGCTAACAAGCATGTGGCAGATCCACTAGAGCAGTTCTGGCAGCGTGCTGCTTGTGCAAGTCAAGGCTAGCGTTGCGAACGAGATGTTGCTTGGCTAAGTAGATGTGCTTTGGTCCGGCCTCAGCCTGCCGGCCCTGGCGGATGATCTGCAAACGAGCTTGCCAAGACTGGTCCAAATGACTAGCTTGGCTCTACGATCTTTGTTTGGATTGAGCGACTGTTGTTGGAAAGAAAAGCATGATAGTGCATTTGACCCTTTCATTTCTTGTTCTTGAGCCGAGATGTTTGTTGGTTGACACGTTGCCTGCAGAACAGATGAGCAGCGTCGTAGGACAGAGCGACGCGTGCGATGCATAGGTCTTGCACGGAGAGGTGGCGTGGATAGATTTCGTCGGCGTGGGCGGAGAGCTCGTGCAGGCAGCGCTGTGTGAAAAACACACACACACACAAAAACACGAAAACACGAAAATGAGGTGTGGCTTTGTGGCGCGAGATCGAGCGAGCGAGGAATGGCAGAGGCAAGGCAGAGGCAGGGATGATCAGCGTAGGACTGGTGCAAGAGCTGAGCGTGATTGCTTTTGCCATTTAAGGCCATGTGTGGCAGTGAAGGCTGGCTAAACTTGGTCAAAAATCACAAACAGAGAAGGAGAGAATATGGGAGCGAGTGTATATGGCAAGCTTTGGCCACGCCACGGCCACGAAAAAGTACGCGCGTGGCAACGCGAGGCGGCGCAGAGTAGGAGGTAGTGCTGAGGCAAGCAGTGAGCTCGTCGACAGAGTCATCGTCTCTGCATTGGATGCGAAAAAGGCTCCTATTTGTTGCGAGCCCAAAACGAGGGCAAGCTGGCTGGGCTTGTACACCGCAGATCTCGCTGGGAAGGCTGCAGATCGTCCGCACATGCTGTTTGCAGGCTTTAGCAAGATGTTGCGGCGTCATGTAAGCATTTTCGCATGGATGAAGGGCCTTGGCGGTGGTCCATGAGGTTTTTGTTTCACAGAAGAGGAGATGGATGCGGGTTCGCGACGCCGCCACGCAAGCTGCAGACCCGGCGAGACGAGTTTGCCAAGCGGATTGGCATAAATGGTGATAGACATTGTATGCGATCGTTTGCAGGATGGTTGACGCCTGTTGCAGTCGTGGTTGTCAAGCAAGAGAGCCTAACGTGCATTGCACGTGCAAAGTATTGGCTTGGAGACTAGTCTCACGGATAGAAAAGGTGCCGCATCGTCAGTGAGTGATCAAATTTGTGTGAGCAAGCTTGTTTGAGAGCTAGGCTACGTATAAGCTAGATATCAGCTGTGTTCGAGGTGCAAGAAGGCGAGGAAGGTAAAAATGAACAAAATGGGACAACGATGGCAACGCACACGAGAGCATGCAACTGCAGTGCGATCATAGTCGCAGAGCTTGAGGAAGGCTGGCAGGCATGTGTCAGATCCGCGAGAGCAGTTTCGGCAGCGCGCGGCTTGTGTAAGTCAAAGGTAGCGTTGCGAGTGAGGTGTCGCTTGGCTAAGTTGATGCGCTTTGGCCCGGCCTCAGCCTGCCGACACTGACGGATGAACTGCAAATGAGCTTGACAAGGCTGGTCTGGATCTGCCGCTTGGCGCCATGGATTTTGTTTGGATGAAGTGACTGTTGTTGGAGAGAAAAGCATGCTAGTGCGTTTGTCTCTCTTTCCTTTTTTATTCTTGAGCTGAGCTCTTTGTTGATTTCGTTGTCAGCAGAAGAGGTGAGTAGCGACGTAAGACGGGGCGACGCGTGCGATGCATAGGTCTTGCACAGAGAGGTGACGTGGCTTGATTTGGTCGGCGTGAGCAAAGAGCTCGTTCAGGCAGCGCTGTTGTGAAAAAAAAAAAAGAGACGACACAGAAAATAGAAGGAAATGAGGCGTGGCTTTGTGGCGCCAGACCGAGCAAGCGAGGAATGGCAGAGGCGAAACAAAGGCAGCGAAAGGTAGCGCAGGTCTAGTGCAAGAGCTAAGCGTGATTGCTTTTGCTGTCAATGATCACGTGCGACAGTGAAGGGTGGCAAGAGTTGACCAAGAAGAACGAACAAATAAAGTGAGAATGGGGAAGCGAGTGTTCATGCCAGGCGTTTGCTACTGCAAGACCATGGAAAAATACGCGCATCGTAGAACAAGACGGCGCAGCGTCCGAGCTAGAGCTGATGCAGGTGCCAAGCTCGTCGGCACAGTCATCGTCTCAGCAGTGTATACGGAACGCGGCTGCTTGTTGAGAGCTAAAAAAGAAGACAAGCTGGCCGGACTTGCTGTCACAGATGTCGATGCATTGGCTGCAGATCGTCCGACCAGGCTGCGTGCAGGCTCTAGCAAGATGTTGTGGCGTCATGTCATCGTTCTTGTATGGATCAAAGGCCTTGGCGGTGGTCCATGAGGCGTTTGTTGCACAGAAGAGGAGATGGACGCGGGTTCGCGACGCCACCACGCAAGCAGCAGACCCGGCGAGACGAGCCCGCCAAGCTGACTGGCATGTATGAGCGCTAGACATTGTATGCGATCGTTTGCAAGATGGTTGACACAGGTAACAGGTGTGATTGTCAAGCAAGAGATCCCATCATGCATGGTGTCTGCAAAGAATTGGCTTGGACACTGAGTGCACGGACCGAAAGAGGCGCCGCATCGCCAGCGAATGTTCGAACTTGCGTGGACAGGCTTGTGTGAGAGCTGCGCTGCGAATCAGAGAAATACCAGCTGCCTTCAAGGTGCAAGTAAGAGAGCAAGGTAAAGGTGAACAATATGTGGCAATGTTGGCAACGCGCACGAGAGCACGCAACTGCAGTGCGATCATGGTCGCAGAGCTTGAAGAAGGCTGGCAGGCATGTGTCAGATCCGCAAGAGCAGTTTTGGCAGCGTGCGGCTTGTGTAAGTCAAGGCTAGCGTTGCGAACGACGTGCAGCTTGGCCAAGTTAATGTGCTTTGGCCCGGCCTCAGCCTGCCAACACTGACGGATGATCTGCAAATGAGCTTGACAAGACTGGTCCAAGTGTATAGGTTGGCGCCATGGCTTTCGATTGGATCGAGCGACTGTTATTGGAGAGAAAAGCATGCTAGTGCGTTTGTCTCTATCTTTTTTGTTCTGAGGGCCGAGCTCTTTGTTGGTTTCGTTGCCTGCGCAGCGTCGTTGGACAGAGCGACGCGCGCGTTGCGTAGATTTTGCACAGAGAGGGGCGTGGCTAGATTTGGTCGGCGTGAGCAAAGAGCTCGTTCAGGCAGCGCTGTTGTGAACAACAAAAAAAAAGACGACACAGAAAAAAGAAGGAAATGAGGTCTGGCTTTGTGGCAACAGACCGAGCAAGCGAGAAATGGCAGAGGCGAATCAAAGGCAGTGGAAGGCAGCGCAGGGCTAGTGCAAGAGCTGAGCGTGACTGGTATTGGTGTCAATGATCACGTTCAGCAGTAAAGGATAGTTGAAGTTAGCAAATTGAGGCGAGCAAATAAAGAGAGAAAATCTGAGCAGGTGTTCGTGCCAGGCGTTTGCGACTGAAAGGCCATGAAAAAGTACGCGCATCGTAGGACGAGACGGCGCAGCGTCCGAGCTAGAGCTGAGGCAGGCGCCAAGCTCGTCGGCATAGTCATCGTCTCAGCAGTGGGTGTGGAACGCGGCTGCTTGTTGAGGCCAATGAAGAAGGCAAGCTGGCTGGGCTCGTTCGCCGCAGATCTCGCTGGGAAGACTTTCGATCGTGTGTGTACGCTGTGTGCAGGCTCTAGCAAGATGTTGTGATGTCATGTAAACATTTTCGCATGGATCAAGGGCCTTGACGGTGGTTTTTATAACGTTTGTTCACGAGAAGATGAGGTGCGTATGATTGAGCCAAGCAGCTACGCAAGCTGCAGACCCGGCGAGGCGTGCTCGACGAGCTGACTGGCATGTATTGGTGCTAGCTAATATATCTGTTCGTTTGCAAGATGGTCGACTCATGTTGCAGGTGTGCTTGTCGAGCAAGAGAGCGCAACGTGCATTGTACATGCAAAGTATTGGCTTGCAGCTGACTGCACGGACAGAAAAAGGTGCCGCATCGCCAGCGAATGTCAGAACTTGCGCGGACAGGCCTGTGTGAGAGCTGAGCTGCGGATCAGAGAAATACCAGCTGACTTCGAGGTGCAAGAAGGCGAGCAAAGTGAAGGTGAATAACATGGGGCAACGTTGGCAACTCACGCCAGAGCAAGCAAATGCAGTGCGATCATGGCCGCAGAGCTTTGGCAAGACTGGAAAGCATATGGCAGAAGCGCGAGAGTTGTTTTGGCAGCGTGCTGCTTGTGTAAGTCAAGGCTAGCGTTGCGAACGAGATGTTGCTTGGCTAGCTCGGTGTGCTTTGGTCGGCTCGGGGCTTGAGAGCGATGGCGGATGATCTGCAAATGAGCTTGCCAGGTCTGCTCCAAGTGCATAGGTTGGCGCCATGGCTTTTGTTCGGATCGAGCGACTGTTGTTGAAGAGAAAAGCACGCAAGTGCGTTTGTCTTTTTTTTTTTTTAAATTGAGCCGAGCTCTTTGTTGTGTTTCGTGGCCTGCAAGGAAGTGAGTGAGCAGCGTCATACGACAGAGCGAGGCGCGCGCTGCGTAGGTCTTGCGCAGAGAAGTGGTGTGGCTCAATTTCGTCGGCGTGGGCGGAGAGCTCGTGCAGGCAGCGCTGTTATGGCAAAAAAAGAGCGACACAAATACAAGAATATGAGGTGTGGCTTTGTGGCACCAGACCGAGCGAGCGAGGAACGAGAGAGGCAGCGCAGAGGCAGCAAAAGGCAGCGCAGGTCTAGTGCAAGAGCTGAGTGTGGTTGCTTTTGCTGTCGGTGACCATGTACAGCAGTGAAGGATAGTTGAAGTTAGCAAAACAAGGCGAGCAAATAAAGAGAGAAAATGGGAGAGAGTGTATGTGGCAAAGTTTGGCTACTGCAAGACCATGAAAAAGTACGCGCATGGCAGGGCGAGGCGGCGCAGAGTAGAAGCCAGTACTGAGGCAAGCAGTGAGCTCATCGGCACAGTCATCGTCTCTCTAGTGGATGCGAAAAGAGGCTGCTTGTTGAGGCAAAAAAGAAGAAGACGAGCTGGTCGGGCTTGTCCGCCGCCGCTCTCGATGAAATGCTGTAGATCGTCCGCGCACGCTCCTGTGTAGGCTCTGGCAAGATTTCGTGGTATCATGAAAGCATTTTCGCATGGATCAAGGGCCTTGACGGTGGTTTTTATGGCGTTTGTTCACGACAAGATGAGGTGCATACAGGTGCTTGAAACGGCTATGCAAGCTGCAGACCCGGCGAGACGAGCTCGCTGAGCTGACTGGCACATTTTCACGCTGGCCAATATATCTGTTCGTTTGCAAGATGGCTGACGCATGTTGCAGCGTGTCGTTGGCGAGGAAGAGAGCCTAGAGTGCGTGGTATGTGCCAAGTATTGGCTTGCAGACTGACTGCACGGATAGAAAATGGCGTCGCATGCCCAGCGAAGGGTTTGGTTTGCGCGGGCAAGCCTATTCAAAGCCTGGGCTGGGGACCAGCGGAATTTCAGCCGCGCTCGAGGTGCAAGAAGGCGAGCAAGATAAAGGTGAAGAATATGGGGCAGCGTTGGCAACTCACGCCAGAGCACGCAAATGCAGTGCGATCATGGTCGCAGAGCTTGTGAAGGACTGGCAGGGATGTGATAGAACCGCGAGAGCAGTATCGGCAGCGTCCTGCTTGTGTAAGTCAAGGCTAGCGTTGCGAACGAGGTGTTGCTTGGCCATGCAGATGTGCTATGGCCTGTGTTGCGCATCAAGCTCTTCCCGTGGTGGGAGCGCCGCGCGTTCATGACCCCCGGCGTGACCTACCTGCGCGTCGCCAAATGTCTCGTCAACTTCGAACAACAACGTTGTTGGGTCGAGCGCTCCGCGCTCGGCCGCTTTTTTTGTTTTTATCTTTTAGTTGGTATAATAGGGGTATGTTGCTCGGGGCTGCCGGGCCCCTATCCCTTGTCTTGGATTGCCTCGATCGGGTGGTCCTCGATCCCAATCTGCTTGTATAAATTTTGTAGAACCAGGCAGAACCAAGCCTGTAACCATGTAGCAAATATCCTCTGTGTGTACTGTCGGTACAGTGTGCTACACCTGCTCGGGGCTTGAGAGGGTGGCGCATGATCTGCAAATGAGCTTGCAAAGGCTGATCTAAGTGTATAGGTGGGCTCGATGGCTTTTGTTTGGATCAAGCGACTTTTGTTGTTGAGAAAAGCATGCTAGTGCGGTTGTCTCTTTCTTTTTTATTATTAGAGCCGAGCTCTTTGTTGGTTTCGTTGCCTGCAGAAGAGATGGGCAGCGTCATACGACAGAGCGAGGCGCGCGCTGCGTAGGTCTTGAGCAGAGAAGTGGTGTGGCTCAGTTTTGTCGGCGTATGCGGAGAGCTCGTGCAGGCAGCGCTGTTGTGAAAGAAAGATCAACACAAATTCGAGAAGAAAATGATGTGTGACTTTGTGGCACCAGACCGAGCGAGCGATAGATGGCAGAGGTGAAGCAAAGGCAGCGATAGGCAGCGCAAATCTAGCGCAAGAGCTGAGTGTGGTTGGTACTGCTGTCGACGACCACGTGCGGCAGTAAAGGATGGTTAAAGTCAACAAAAAAGAGGCGAACAAATAAGGAGAGAATATGGGAGCGAGTGTATATGGCAAGCCTTGGCTTATTGGAACATGTGAAGATGACTTAGTTTTGGAATTGCCGCCACGTACGGCTGGGCCATGCATTTGGTTGACGAAACCCTATGCCTAGCCCAAATTCGTGGTGCGGCTTGCTTTTAGGATATTGGCTACTTCGACGTCTACACGTCAGCGGGTGGACGGGCTTGCGCCGTCTACACCTCAGCGGGTGGACGAGCTTGTACCGTCTACACCTCGGCGGGTGGACGAGCTTGCGCGCACATGCGCGCACACACATCCGCTAGGGTGTGTACCTCGATCTTTAATGTGTCGACACCCCCCCTTTCTCCTGGAGGTTGCTTGTCGAATCCTGGAGTAATCTAGTGAGAGTACCATTGAGCACATGTTCCTTAAAGTGTCGATGAAGGTTGGCGGCCAAATTCTTCGTTAGGGAATCTGCGGCATTCTTCTGCGATCGCACAAAGGCCAGTTGGATCTCCCCTTCCCGAAGCTTCTCACGGATGAAGAGATGCTGGAGATCCAGATGCCGGGCGCGTGATGTGGAAGCTGGCCGGCGAAGATTGTATATCGCTGCTTGGGAATCCAGATAAAGGACCGAGGGCTGTTTAAATTCGAAGCCCAATTCGCGCAGCGCGAACCTATAGAAGGTGAGGTCTCGCGCTGCCAATGATGCAGCAGTGAGTTCGGCTTCACAGCTTGAAAGCGCTTTTGTGCCCTGGGTTCTGGAAAAGGTGTCGAAGGTTGAGTTGCCAATCGCGAAAACCGCGCCGCTGGCGCTGTTTCTGGTTGCGAGCTCGTCGCCCCACGAGGCATCTGCAAACGCGTACAGCGGGAGTTCGCCATTTTGTACGCGTGCAGGGCGCAGAGTCAGCGGGGTTGTGCTTGTATCGCGTAAATATCGGACGATCTGGAGCACGGCGTCGTAATGTCTGCTGTCGTTTGCGTGCGAGTGACGCGCGACGCATCGCACGGCCTGCTTGACGTCAGGCCGCCAAGCGGAAATAAACATGAGCGAACCCACGATACGCTTGTAATCGGAATGGCTGCCAGCGTCTTTGGAAAGGAAGGGCAGTTGATGGTCGCCAGCAGGAATCTTGCTGGATTTCTTGGCGGATAGGTCGTCCTTCAGAGAAGCTACGAGTTCGTCGATTTTGCTCTGCACATTGAGCTCGATGTACGCAGGCTCGTCGTGTTCTTCGACGAGGCGCCAGGACGTACCGAGAAGCGTTCCCTCCCCCCTTTGATGCGTTAATTGCAGGCCCGCATCGCGGAGACCTGCGATGAGAGTATCAATGTCAGTGCGAGAGCCAATCAGCGAAAGGTCGTCCACGTAGGCCGCAACGACCAGACCTGTCTGGGGGTGGCGAAATAAGCAGGGATGTGCCACGGTGGTGAGGAAGCCGAGGGCATGGAGAACTTCAGTGAGCTTTAGAAACCAGAGATAGGCCGAGATTGCGAGGCCGTACAAAGCTTTGTGAACTTCAAGGCAGGCGCCAGGAGGGTGCCCAGCAATGCGCGGAGCATGAATGAAGAAGCGTTTTCCTCGAATCTCGCTGTTGATGTAGGCTTGGCTGATGTCGATGACTTCCACCGTGTGGCCCCGCGAAAGACCGGCGATAATGGCCATGAGGAGCAGGGGAACGGGAACCGTGGGTGCGCTGTGAGCGCCTGCAACGAAGTCAGCATCGGTGTTGCCGAGAGCAACAAATCGCGCTTTGAGCTGTTCGGTCGCGGGCTTGAGCGTGTAGACGAACATCCCACGAACGAGACCACCGCGAGCACGAGCGTCAGCAGCCGACCAGACCTTTGTCCCGAAACAGCCTAACCGGGAGAGTCCGTCCCATTCCGCCTTTTCAGCGCGATGCCATAGGTCACGCATGTCTTGCGGAAGAGAAGAGACGACGAACTGGTTGCGGGGAACGATGAGTCGACCACGTAAGGCAGGAGGAAGAAATACTTTGTGATCCGGCGGGACGACGTCGATGGTATCGTCATCCCAAGCGGTTTCGCGGTCGCGAAGCGCAGGACCATCAAATAGCATGTCCGGCCCCGGCGCATCAGGGAGTTCGACGCACGCGCCCATGGAGGAGGCAGAAGGGCCGGAGGTAAAGTAGGAGACGCCAGACCGTGTCTTTTTGGGGGAATTGGGGTCATTGGACATGCCGAGAAGCGGCGCATTAGGGTCGAGGACAGGTGACCACAAGTAGGACGAGGTGGAAGGAGCAGCGGGCGCTGACGAGTCAGCGATGGGAGCGGACGCTAGATCATCCTGAGAAGAGTCCGCAACAATGGGAGAAGGCGGCACAGCATCGACGAGCGCGTGGGGCAAAGAGGCGTGGTCCGCGGCCGTGGCAGGTACGGAACCGAGGGCATCGTCGACAGAGGGTGTAGAGGCTGCGGCGTGGACGGAGATGTCGGAGTCGGCAGAAGAAGCAGTGTCCAGATCATCGTGGCTGGAGTGGTCAGCGCTGAAGATAGACGAAGCCTCGGCCTCCGCATCATCGTCGACGTCAGCGAGAGAGGGGGGCGCGGAGGAAGAGTGCGAGCTGGAAGCCGCATCGCTAGGAATGGGAGAGGTCTCACCCATAACAGCATACTCATGCTCGTCGAGGGAAGGAGGAGCGGATACGGATGCGGGGCTGGGAGGCGATGCCATCGGAGAGTCGACTGGCGAGTTAGGGGAAGAGACCGGAGCAACCGGTGCGAGGGCAGGCGGGGAATAGTGGCCAGAGCTGGCCGGAGGCGCGGGCACAAGAGGTTGCCGAGCATTCGAGGGAGAAAAGCGTATCACCGGCAGAGAAGTCGCGTCGCGAGATTGGAGAAGACGGAGAAGCTCCTCCGGGTGCCCAGTCGACGAAGGGAAGACCGTTTCGTCCGTTGTCCATGACCGACGCAGGATCAGTTTGCGCGTGTCAAGCTTGTAGAGCTGAGCAACGCCGAATGATGCATGTCGGGCCAGGCCAAGCCAGACGCAAAGGGAAGCTTTGTCTTGGCCGCGAGATTTAAGACGCGGAGCAGCGACGAAGTCATCATGCACATAGGCCAGGCAGCCAAAAATGCGTAGATAGCGCAGATCCGCGGGACGTCTGAAGACTAATTCATGAGGAGATTTGTGGCGACGACGAGGTCGTAGAGCGTTGAGAGCGGCAACGGCATGTTGAAGGGCAAAGGGCCAGAAGGAGTGGGGAAGCGATGAATGACGGAGGTTGGCTAAATAGCCGTCGCCAAGAGTGCGCATGTAGCGTTCGCAGCGATTGACCTCATGTTCATACGGAGCGACGGTGACGGGAGCAAAGTTGGCCGCGAGCAATGCGGCACGAAAGGATCCATGAGTAAGTTCCGAGTCGGCAATGACGGTCGTCGACGAGGGACGTGAAGGAAAAGCCGAAGTGGTGACGTAAGCCAAAATTGTCTGAAACGCGGTGACGAGAGTAGATGTCTGACGATTGGGAACTGGTTCCACGAAAACCATGCCGGACCAAGCATCCACGATGACTAGCGCATGGGTGTGGCGATGATAAACACTGGGTTCTTTTGCGCCAAGGAGATCCATGTAAACGCAGTCGAGAAACTTTTGGGCTCGCGGGGCGTGCTCCCCGCGAGGAACATTGCGTCGCGTACTTTTCGTGAGAGAGCACGAGACACAGGCATTGTTCGAGGTCGCAGTGCCACGGATGTGGAGATTAGTAGTACCACTGATGCTCGCACGAAGGCGATCGTGTCCGTAGTGTGACACTCTAGCGTGCGCGACAGCAAAGGGAATTGAGGCGGTCTTCTTGGTAGTGCTGGTGTCAGGCAAGGAAACCGGGACGGTCGATTTGTCCGTTGGACGCAGTGCCGAGGAAGTGCTCGGATCGAGGGCAAGGGAGGTGAGGGCGGAGGTGGAACCGGAGTGGGACGAAATAGTGTTGGGTGACGCAAGAAATAGTGCGCCGGACGAAGCATCGAGGGAGATCGTGCGGTGAGTGCCTTGGAGGTGTGCGCGCGTTGAGTTGACAACGTGGAGGCGCCAGCCGGCGGACGCAAGATCAGTAACAGAGAGAAGTGTCTCTGTGACCGCCGGGCAGAATAGGGCGTGCGGGAGACGAAGACTAATGGCAGTACCAGCGGAAGAGTACGTGTGTATGATGAGGGTGCCTGTGTGCGTTGCCTCAAGTTGCCGCTGATCGGCCATGCAGATACCGAGCGGTGTGCTCAGAGGGACAAGATCATGAAACAGGGAGCGGTCACCGGACAGTGTCCGCGAGGAGCCTGAGTCGACAACGGCGAAATAAGAAGAGGAGGACATTGCTTTTCTGCTCTTTTCCCAAGCGGCTAGGCGATGTTGAAGGGAACGAGGAACGTGTTGTTGCCAGTCTTCGGGAACGGCATGAGCTGGAGCGCGACATTCGAAGC
The DNA here is from genome assembly GCA_003116975.1 of Aurantiochytrium sp. KH105. Taxonomy (NCBI): domain Eukaryota; class Bigyra; order Thraustochytrida; family Thraustochytriidae; genus Aurantiochytrium; species Aurantiochytrium sp. KH105. Next base: position 1,752 of record BGKB01000346.1, on the reverse strand, counting down.
ATTGATGACCGGACTTGGAACAGCGAAAGCAGTGAGAGACCCTCTCCGCGCGCGGAGGGCGCCGTGCCTTGGAGGTGGTCGGTCTCGGAGTTGTAGTCGCCTTCAAGGCGATGTCCGAGGAAGAGATCTCCTCAGGTTGCTGAGCAGCGTGGCTGAGAAGGGCAGTGTGGATCTCAGAAAGGAGGCGTTCGACGTTGTAGATAGGATCGTCCATGGTGCTTTCTTCAGAGCCGGTCTGGATGTTGGCGACCAAGCTGGAAACAGCGTTAACGTTCACCGGCGCGGCAAGGAGCACATAGGGAAGGACCGCCATATGTGCCCATTCTCGGTGAGCCGCGGACCGGCGAAGGAGATTCATGATGCGACGCATTTCGTCGGCAAACGCAGCCCATTTCTCGGGATTGCCAGTCTGTCTCGAACTGATCTGGTGGAGTGTGGTCGTGAGGGACATAATGACGCCGATGTTGATGCGCTCGTGCACGTTGAGGAGATTGTAGAATGCCACGAGACCACTGCAGCGAGGATTGCTGCGAGACAGAGTCGGCGCGGAAGATGGCGGAAGGGCCGAGCGAAGTACAAGGTAAAGTGCCTTGTCGAGCTTGTCGTCGAGCGGTGTCTGGGCATCCGGATTAGACGCGTCGGGTCGCCAACCGTCGAATGGCATGCCGGACACACCGAGGTCGAAGTTGAAGTGGGCGACGGTGAAGAAGCTCATCTGGTTCCGCCACGTGTGCCACTCATCGGCAGTTGGAGCGAGCGAGAGGCGCGGGATGTCATTCACGGGAATGCGACGGAGAGGATTTTGCTCGTCCGCGCTGAAGAAAGATGGAACACTGGCGGTGCCGGTGGTCGATGGAGGAACGCTGGGATGCGGAGCTACAGGTTCCTCGGTGGTAGCCATGGTGATAAGGAGGAGCCGCGACGAGAAAAGGAAGGAAGAAGGAAGGAGGAGAGGAAAGAAGGAAAGAAGGAGAGAAGGAAGGAGGAAACTAGAGAAGAGAAGAAGAAAGAAAGAAAGAAGGAAAGAAAGAAAGAAAGAAAGAAAGAGACGACGTAGGAGGCACGAGGTGGTGCAGCGACGACAATGAAGACGGAAAGGGAGAAAAGTAACGAGGAGCGCGCGCAGAGGCGCAGCGCGAAGAGAGAGCGCGCGCGAAGGTGCAGCGCAAGGATAGAGCGCGCACGAGGGTGCAGCGCGGAGAGGGAGCGTGCGCCGACGACAGCGCAGAGGTGAAGTAGCAGAGGCGGTGGCCGTGAAGCGACGGCGCAACTTCAATGGCGCAGCGATGGCTGCGCGATGGCGATGGCGTAACGCGGCGGCGCAGCGAACTAGCGAACTATGGCGGAACAGTGGCCGTAGCTGCACGGGGGCAGCTGGAAAGCGACGGTGCTTCAAGCTACTGTGGCGCTGCGCGCGCGGGCCCGGCGTCGGGCAGAGCGATGACTCTTTAATCTATTGGAACATGTGAAGATGACTTAGTTTTGGAATTGCCGCCACGTACGGCTGGGCCATGCATTTGGTTGACGAAACCCTATGCCTAGCCCAAATTCGTGGTGCGGCTTGCTTTTAGGATATTGGCTACTTCGACGTCTACACGTCAGCGGGTGGACGGGCTTGCGCCGTCTACACCTCAGCGGGTGGACGAGCTTGTACCGTCTACACCTCGGCGGGTGGACGAGCTTGCGCGCACATGCGCGCACACACATCCGCTAGGGTGTGTACCTCGATCTTTAATGTGTCGACAGGATGGG
>BGKB01000345.1:0-10508 GCA_003116975.1 Aurantiochytrium sp. KH105 | reverse complement strand
GGTTTTCCAAAAAGAACGCAATGGCCTTGTCCGTGTCCATGAGGAGCGGGCGCCAGAACTTGGGCGCGTGGTCCTTGTGATTAGCCCCCCAGCGGTCGAACATGGAGCGGATCTCAAACGTAAAGTAGCGAATGAGGTAAATGACGAGCGCGACCTCGATCCATATATTGCGCATGTCTCGATCTGAGGTGTAGCTCACGAGCTTGCGTGTCTCCCAGCGCTGCCCGGAAAAGATGCCGCCTGCGGCAGTCATTTCCAGAAAGACTCGGCCGTGCGTAAAGAGACCTTCGGACCGCGAATAGAGCGTGAACTCTATCACGGCAAAGCGCGTGTTGAGCGAGACAAAGTTGCATTCATTGAGATCGTGCAAGAGAGTCTCAGCTTCGGTACGGTTCCTTGGCAAGGTGACACTAAAGCCCCCAGGTCCGTAGAATCCAAAACTCCCAAAGACGGGAAAGGCCGGATTTTCCTCCCATGTCAGCAAGAGGTCCGTCCCATTGCTCAGCGCGCAGGTGAATGGTGTTCGGTCCTCGACTTCGCTGCTCGCAGGCCTGTAGGTCCCACGTGTGTACGGCTGGAAACACGTCTCATCCGTCTGGGCGATGATGGACGGCGTTGAAGACGAGCACGAAGACGGTCGCGTGCGCAGCTGACGGTATCGCGGGCGACCCAAGAGACCCAACTGCCCATTGAGTAGCGCCCCGCTGCTGCCGACATTGCGCGCGACACCTTGGTCGTCCACGTATGCCTGGTCGGACTCCCAAAGCGCCTCGAGGACCACGTTGTTGAGGTACAGACGCCAGTCGTCGAGGTTACCGACTTCGGCGAGGCCCTTGAGGTCGACCTCGTCCCATTCGTCGGCGGCGACGCGATCAATTATGCCCGCCTGCATGGAAAACGCCTCGTAGCTGTTTCGGCCGCTGTACTGAATGGCGAGCATCGTCAGCAGACCGAGAAAAATCATCCACGAGCAGAGCGACTGCACCGTCTTGGTCCGCATACCGGTTGCAATCCAGACGGTGCGCACGGCGAACTGGGTACGTTTGTCCATGAAAATTTCTGAATCGTAGCCGATCTCGTTGGGCCGGTCAAAGATGTCGGTCATTTCGTCCTCGTGCAGATCGAACCAATCGAAACGTGCATTCGTCATAAAGGCCGGGTCGCCCTCGTTGTCCTCGTGGTCGAGGTCGCCACCGGCCTCGAGCAAGAGTTTGATGAGCATGTTCTGGTTATTGATTTCCAGGAACAAGTTTTCCAGGTCCTCGAGACGCTCGCTCTGTGCCAGGGAGCGTGCCCCGCTGTCGCGGTATAAGCGATGCTGCGGAGAGTCACGATGGCGATCAAAGGTGAAGAGAGGCTCGTTCCTGGACTCTGGAGAGATCTTGCTTGCATTCCTTCCCGCTCGCGCGTGAAGACGGAGCTTTTTGGGTCTCGACTCGTCGTTTCGACGCTCGATCACGTCGAGAAAGAGCCGCACGGTCTCGCTTGTGTCTGAATCGCTGCGAAGCTTTTCCTCGTTGGCGGCGATGATTTGTTCCACAACACGATGCAAGTAGCTGTGTCTTGTGAAGGCATAGTGCAGGGCTGTGCGGCCATCTTTGTTCTCGGCGCCCACCTCGGCACCTCCCTTGCGAATAAGAATGCTCGTGATATTAATGTGACCGTACGCAGCGGCAATGTGCAGCGTTGTCTCCTTGCCTGTCTTTGTTCGGGCTGCTGCGTTGGCGTTGTAGTTGAGCAAACACTTGACAATCATCACGTGACCGTGCATAGCGGCAAGGTGCAAAGGCGAAAAGCCTTCGTTGTCCTTGAGATTCACAGCAGCCTTGCTTTTGCACAAGATGGCTACGACCTCGTCCAGCTCTTTGGGCTGTGCGCACGCCAAGTGAAGGGCGGTTTGCCGCATACTGGTCTCGCGCAGAGCCAGGTCATGCTGGAGGTCACCAAGGTTGTTTTGCTCAAAGAGCTCCCTTACGGTGGCAGTGTGGCCGTTTTTCACCGCCCACATGAGCGCCGTGTAGTCTTTGGGTCCGCCTTTGAGGTTCAAGTTGACACTCTGATATGAGGTCTTCTCCGATTGACGGCCATAAAAGAGTCTGTAGGTGAGCAAGGTACTGATGCAGTTGTCAAAGCCGCGCCTGCACGCAAGGTGAAGTGTGGTGTAACCATCTGCGTCGACAGCATTGGGGTCAAAGAGGGTCAGGAAGTCCTTTTTCTCTTCGTCCATGGGCTGCTCGTCGAGCATGGCTTCAATGTATCGCTTTGCTTCTGCCTCGTTTTGCGCGAGCCGAAGCGCTGCGTGGACGGGAGATCCATCAAAGCTCCTGTCGGGCTCGTTCTGCGCATTCACAATTGCGGCATGCACCGGATGGGAGCTCCACGATAGATTTCTTGGCGCATGCCACTTGGTCAGCGTCAGAATCATATTTTTATCGAGTTTTTCGGCGGCGCGAGAGAGTTTCGTCTCGGTGCAATCCACGAAATATTGCCACTGGACCTGGAGTTTGACTTGGGCCTCGAGAAGCTCATGCAGAATCTCGACGCTGTCCTTGACGAATGCGAGATGCCAGAGGGATCCCGTTCCGTCGTGCGTGTGGTTGCTCGTGCTGTTAATCTCGTAGAACTGATTCGGGTTCGGATACCGCAGAATCATTTCTTGCACAAAGCGATGCACTTCTTGGGAGCGAACGTTGTCGGGGAGCTCCTGAATGGGCCGAATGGCGTCAATCATGCTTTTGATGATCTCGATCTCGTTTTCATTGCACGCGACCCAGAGTGCCGACTGTCCAAGACGATTAATCTTATTCACGTTTGCGCCGTGCTTTACAAGCAGTGAGATGACCTCGAGCAAGAGATCCCAATCGTTTTGGCTATATTGAAAGGTCGGTCTGTCAGTATCCTCGGTCAGGGGGAAAAGGAGGTGCATGAGACAGGTGTTCTCGTCTTCATCGTGCTGATTGGTATCGAGCGTCACATCTTTTCTTTCAAGGATGCGCTTACACTTGTTCAGGTCGTGCGCTTTGCCAGCGTACAAGAGCTCGTGGCTCTGCTTGAGGTCCTCCTCGCTGAGGCCATCTCCCGATTGTTTGCGTATGAGCGCGAGGATATGCGAGGTGGGAAGACTCATGTTGGCGCCCCGAAGATCAGGCAAGTCACCACTGACCGCGGTTGTCTTTTTGCGTCTGGCAAAGGGTTTGCTGCGTTCGCGAAAGTCATGCAAGAGCGTCTCAAGTTTCTTTTCCGTGTCGGCGAGCAGTCGAATGGCATCCTGGCGCTCGCGAAGGTCGCTGCCACGTACGCTTTGACTGCTACGTCGGCCAATTTCTGTCCCCACGCATATTGGCTCGCTCGAGCTCTCGGTTCTCGAGTACAGCGTGGACGCACTACGTGGCGACGGTGGTGGTCGTCCTGCTCCAGTACCCTCCATGGGAACCTAAAGGGATGGGCTGAGAGAAGATGATGAGATATCGAATGGACAGATGAGTGGAATTTAGACGGCCTTCTTCCTCGCGTTTTTCTGACAGTCTGTTCTGTCAGTCTGTTCTGTCTGTCTGTCTGTCTCTCCCCTCTCCTCTTCCCTTCTCGCGCGCACGCGCGCGCGTGCGCGACCCTCGCGCTGCGTCGGCCCGTGCTGCGCCACGGCCCGGAGTTCTGATTGATTTTTGCTTTTCGATCGGTTACTACGTGTGCGTATTTTTAGCCTTGTCTTGGGCTTGTAGGCTCCTCCGTACGGGATCGGTCTCGTCCTGGCCCGGCCCGGTCGCCACGCCCGGCAAGGCAGGGCAGGGCATACATACGACTATGAGTAGCAGTACTCGTAGTAGACGCGGAGCAGGCCCCAATTTCTGTAACGGCAACGTGTGTGCTTTGTTTGACTGCGCTCACAACAACAACATGGATAAAAAAAAAAGGAAAAAAAAAAGGAAGAAAAATAGGTTTACAACAACGTCCAAATCGGTCCCAACTTGATGTGAATGAGAGGTGCGATGGGGCCAGCAGGGGCGCGATACGGCTGGCTGGAAAGCGAGAGCGCTCAAAATGAGCGCAACCCTCTGCAAAAGCATATTCGCGTCAGAGTTTTCAAGGAGGCGCAAGACTGGCCTTTTGCAGAAACCACGAAGGCAGATCTGAGGCATACACGCCACTGGAGGAGCGCGACGGAGGATGGATGCGATCAAGGCTTTCATCGATGGTGGGTCCGTGGAAGTTGTCTGAGCAAAGCTGCTGAAGAGGAACGAGCATTTGCTGCATCTCCGCGGCACCTTGGATCTCCGTCGTGGCAAAAGCCTGCAGGATACGATTCACATTGAGCGCGCGCTCAGCCGTGAACTTTTGCATTTCAAGCGTAACGCTCTGGTGCAGCTGCACAAGCGCATGCTCTGCATCGGAAATGTCGCGCTCAGCTGTGCTTTTGGCGGCGAGAGCAGCGTTGACGACGCCGGGGCCACTGGCCCGCGCAGATTGGTATCGCTTGGTGGCGGACTTTGAAGCCTCGTGCGCGTAGCGCAAGGCCTGTACGCGGGCATCATGGTTATCAATAATGGCACTCATGGCGCCGATTTTGCCAGCCTGGTAGCGAAGCGGGGCGAGCAATCCAAGGGCGGCACGATCATTGAGATCCTGGACATGATTGGAGGACTGATCAAAGCGCGCAGCCAAGTCCTGAAAGAGAGCCTGGTCCGGTGTGGGTGCTTCCCCAGAGAGATCTGCGCAGGAAGCCTCAACTTCGGCAAGCGAGCCGAAATAGGCACCAATGCGGGCGAGCTCGTAGCCGCCCGCGCGACGCGTACCGACCAGCTTGTCCACGACCTTGACGGCGGCGCGAAGACGTTTGCCGTACTCGGCAAGCTCGGCGCGAAAGGACTCAATGACATCTGTACGGATACCAAGACGAGTGAGCTCGCGACGAATGAGAGCATCCTCCATTTGCGGCGCCGTCCCGGGCGAAGCGGCGCCCGTGGCCTCTTCGATGCCCGTCACAATCGAGGACTGCTCCACCTTTCTCACGAGAGAGGAAATCCATGAACTGGCGGCGGCGGCGGCGGCGCCGGCTACATCTGCAGCGCGCGCAGCGGCCGCGCTAGGAAGCTCGCCGGCGCCGCTGGAGGCACCCTGCGCCACGCCTGCGGCATCGTGGCCTGAGCCCATTCTCGCGCTTGGAATGTCCGCGATATCGAGGTCCTCCTCCCAGGCAAAGTCCGTGTCCGCATGTGCAGAAGAACCATGAAAAGCTCCGCCCTGGCCTGTGTGCGAGAGGCCGCCCATTGGAGCCGCTACGACGTTTGCGGCAGCAAGCGTCCCGGCTGAAGGCAGCGCAGCAGAAGCCCCGGAATGAAGAAGTGGCCGTCGAGCGGCGTCCATCATGAGGCGGTAGACGTCAAAGCCCTGCGATGTTGCGTCCAGCATGGCTTGGACGGCAAAAGACTGGGTGAACTTGGGATGGCGCGTCACTTCGTCCAAGTACTGTTCGAGAGCGAGACGTCGCGCCTCGACAAATGCCGCCGACATGTTGCCAAACATGCGCGTTTCGGGAAGAGGGGGGACGACGGTGCCTGGATAGCACTCGCGTAATCGTCCATGGAGCCAGCGAAAATCCGAGTAGCGGCGTGTGACGATGGTGTGTTGGCGCTGAAAGTGCGGCAGTGTGGACCGCAGTGAAATGGTATAAATGACATGTTTTTTCATGCCGGTGCCAGCGACGACGGGATCCGTGACGCGCACCTGGCAAGTGGAGGGCGAGAGCGCAGGGCTCACGTCCGTGGTGTAGTCTGGTGCGCTGGGGAAAATGCCAAACTCTGGAAGGCCGAGGTTGATTTTGTTTTGAAAGAGGAATTCGCGCGAAAGCTCGGGCTCCGTCTCGCTTTGCGCAGCCGTGGAGCGCCCATGCTGCACGAGGCTTACAAACTTGCACGCGAGAAACCACTCGTGGAGATCGAGCTTGGCCTTGGAGGTGCCGCCGCAGGCGAGTCGCCAGATTTCGCCAAGCACCTTGTCGGAGAGCTTTGCTCTTCGCAGAAACGCGGCGCCTTCCTTGCCGGCAATGGCGCCGTCTCCGTCTGAGTCGAGGATGGTGAAGAGCTGGCTAAAGAACTGGAACTCGGCCGTCGATAATTTGAGTTTGCCCTCTGCGTATGGGATAACTGTGGCCTTGGCCCCCGCTCCGCTCGCCGCTGTCGCCGTCGCCGTCGCCGTCGCCGTCGTTGTTGTCGTCGCCGGGGTAGCCATGGCGAGGGGAATCTTCTTCTTGTCGGCCGGCCGACGCACCTTCCCTCTCCTCTTCTCTCCTACTTTTTTGTCCACGCACAGCGCGCGGGCGCCAGCGGCGCTGTGGCGGCCCGTCACGTTCGCCCCGCCTCCCCGGGTTGCGCCGGACTCCGGCGTACGCGCGTGGGCGTTCGCGCTTGCCGGCAAGCGCGAACGAAGATGATCTGCTCTGCCTGGTGACTCGGACTCACGCTCAGATCAGAGAGGAAGACTCGGATAAAAGAACAATCCGCCAGCCAACGAGAACGCCGTCAAAAGAACAAGAAAGCAAGAGAACACCCTGAGTGCCTTGAAAAATTGAAAACTTACAAAACAGAGAATGAAAAGTAGGGTCGCCATTGAGAGAACCGCCAGCGGACTCGGAACATGGAAAGAGAGGCCACTCTCGCGACGGGCCTCGAAAAAATACTTGAAGAGGAAAACAGCCTACTACAACCTGGCTGTTTTTTTTATGTTTTTTTTTATTACATTCGCGTGCGATCGGGAGCAATCTTGGAGTGAGGATCGTGCTCCGAGGTAGAAGGCTGTTTTGTGAATTTGTGAAGAAGTCGGGCGTACGGAACCTCTCCGATTGGGGCATGTGAGCGACCCGCGCGCAGCGCGCTGAGAGAATCAAAGGTGTTGGTGAAGACACTCGTATAGGATGAGCCATGGGTTGGTACTCCTCCTGGTGCCTGGTATGCCTGTTGCTGTCGTTCAAGAAAATTACGCATGGCGGAGCGCAAGCGCACTGCTTCGCTGCCCGACCGTGTAAGCGTAACGTTGAATTGTCGCGCTTTGGGAACGTATTCTTTCCAGAAATTGCTGCGCTGCCCCACCGGGGTAATCTCCTTGATGCGAAACATGATGACGCCCGAGACCCAGATGCAGAGAATGTTGCTAAGCGTGAGCAAGAGGCTGTACAGCGCGCCTCGGGAAAGATCACTGCTTGTGAGCGTGATGTCATCGCCATCAATGGTGACTTGACCACCATTTTGGCCGAGAACGTCGAGGACGAGCATGGCCAGGACGATGCCCGTATTCACGGCTGGTGGAAGAAGCGAGGCGGAAATGGCAACCCCGACGAGGCTAGAAGTGTTATTGCCAAGCACAGACAAGGCTACGCCGACGCCAGAGGGTATGGCGATGGCGACGCCAAGCACGAGTGCGTCGGGTGTGCACCGAGACCACATTTGGTCCGTGGGGAGCTTGTTGGCATCCATGAGAGGAATGGCTAAAAGGCCGCAGAAGAAACCAGTAACAACGCTCAAGCAAAGACCCACCATTTCGCCAACGAGACCACGCTTGATCATGTCTCGATCCAGAACGGTGAGGCCAAAGGTGACGGCAAGAATGGGACCCATGAGCGGGCTGACGAGCATGGACGCAACGATGACCACTGCATTGTTGCTGAGCAAACCCATTGCCGCAAGAATACTGGCCACAAAGACGAGCATAAGAAAGTCAAAGGTGAACTCTGCCGCGCCATTGATGAGCTCCACGACGTTGTCAACGGCGATGCGTGCGCGGATCGTCTCGCGAAACCCCGCCGTATAGGACTCGAGCGTGAGCGGATCTGCAGGCGCCTTGGGAGCTTCCGTGACATCATGTTCCTCGGTGACAACGTGCTCGTCGTGCTCTGGCTGCTCCTTGAGAGGCGAGAGATCTTCCTGGGCCGTGCCATGGCATTGTGCTAGGCTTTTCACTCGCATGAGACCAGCATGAGATTCACTGTCGTCGGAGCAAGCCTGCAGAGGTGATGCAGATGGTGACGACGCAAGACCTGCACCTGATACTACAAAGGTTGATGTTGCGGTGGTTGCGGCGCCAGCCAGTGTGGCATCGTCGACATACCCAACCTTGACTGGGAGCGAGCCGATGCGCTCAATCTGGATAGGGCAGACGGTGATGATTCCAATACCCTTGGACTTTGCGCCTACTCCAAACTCTCCAAGCTGGTTGAGCAGAGTTTCGGCAAAAGCAGATTTGCAGCTGAAGATGAAAGTTGTCCAGAGCGCCTTGCCGTTTTTATGAGGAATTTCGGCAATGAAGTTGACCTGAGCACGATGCGCAGCTACATAGTCGCGAACCTGCTTGGCGACCTCTTGTTCTTGCGGTGCAGAAGACGACACGGGCACAGCTAATGAGGAGGGCGATGCGAGCACCAAGGCAGTCGAGGACCCGTCCGTGCCCGTGCTACTCACGAGTGACGTGACGGCGGAAGTACCCTCGCCCTCAAGTTTACGGCGATAGCGGACGGGAACATCGACAAAGACGCGCACATTCTGCGACATACCTCCTGCCTACGTTTTTGATTGCACGCACGCGCACACGGATGAACAAATGCACCCGGGAGAAGGATCTCGATTTGCTTTTCTTCCGTTTTGGACGCGCTCAGCACAAGCGCAGACTGCTGGTTTCTCTCTTGTCTCTCTCGTCACCAAATAAAGCGCGTTGGGAACGAATGGGAAGAGGGGTCCGGATCCGGTTGTCTAGAGTATGCACCGGATCCGGCTGTCTCATCGTAGCGTATGGCGGGCTGTCGGCACAACAACTTGACATGAGTCGTGAACGGATCTCTTGGAAGAATCCATGGCATTTTTTTCCTCTCCTCGCTGTTGTCTTGATCGCGACAGACAGACCCCGCAGCGCAGGACTGCACATGGCGGTCGGACTCGAGCTGCAGTAGATTGGATCTTGCTCACGAGAAGGGCGTTTCATCTGCCATGGTTGCTGATCATCTGAATTATAAGAAATGCGACGGAGACTCGGAGAGAGAGCGGCAAAAACAAAAACAAAAAAACATTCAACACCGGGACTTCGCGTGCAGTCCCCTATCACACTACTAACCCGGCCCTACGTGACTTTTCTGCTCAGTGCGAATGAGATGAGGAGTTGCCCACGTGGTATGATCGAATGTAGTCTACAGGCTGTATTGTTTTGTTATATAGATATAGCTGTTTTTATGTTGAAAAAAAAAAAAGAGTACGAGAGCTCAGCGCGAAGTTGTGTGGATCAAATCTAGGCGCACATCGAGTGCGTCTTCTTGTGACATACCGAATGACAATATGGATCTTCATCGGTACGTTCTGCTAGATCAGCTCCGTCGACAGCAACTGGGTCCAAGCACAAAGGCGGAAGCCATTTTTCACTGTAATCAACGCAAAGACAGAACAGCTCTATTGGAGGTTTCTATCACGGAAAAAGCCAGAACAGCTCGATTGGAGGTTTTTATCACAAAGCCAAGACAGAATCGCTCACTTGGAGGTTTCTATCAAGAAAAAAGACAGAACAGCTTCAATCTATGGAAAAGACGTGAACTTTGAGGCGAACACCTCTGCCAGCCAGCCGTGGCATGATTTATGTCGCTTGGTCAAAGCCAGGGTTTGACAATTCGGCAGAGTCCCCAAAGTGAGAGCCAGCGACTCGATCGAATTCTTTGATCTTTATTCCATCCAATTCTTTCATTTGAACCTAGCCAGCAATCAAACCTTGAGAGCAAGGTTCTCAAAAGAATCAGAAAGTGGGATGCCGAATGACTGAAAGGAAAGACTGCTTTTAATGAACAATATTCTTCTATTTTTAAAGCTCTGGCATATTCGCAATTGAGGCCGTCGTGACATGGCTGCGTCTGATCCTGCGACGCCGCTTAATGAAAATAGCAACGCCTGCGATTGCAAGAACTGCAGCTCCGGCGGAGGCGCCAATCACAATGTACAAGGATTGGCTGCTCGATTGTTCCTCCTCTAGAGACGTTAACGCCGACGGGGACGCGCAAGCGTCGTGAGCGACCTGCGTCGCGTCGCTTGCGTAGCCAAAATCCTGGCAAATGCTCTCGGTATTGTACGATGAAAGAGCGCAGTAATTTGTATCTGTCTCATTGAGCGCGCAACCAGTTGCGTTGACCTCAATCGTACCACCGAACATATACGGCGGAATTCGCATACCGTTGCGCACATAGTAGCCCGTGCCGAGATTACCATAGGCTGGCGCCTCTGAAAAGTCGAGGTCGGTCGTGACCTGCTGCACGTAGCGAAAGAAGAGCAACTGGCGGTCCGTATCGTAAAAGTAGGTATCGCCGTTCCCCTCGCTGACGTTGATGAGCGAAGAAACAGAAGTGAATTCTACTTCGCATGCATTTGCCCAGCTCGTATCACAATTTGGATCGGCGACGTACCGAATGTCAAAGGTTGTCTCTGGCGGGTACGGCATCGCGACAACTACGGTGTCGTCCTCGTCGATTTGCGCATGGCGAAAGGTCAAGG
>BGKB01000344.1:0-15811 GCA_003116975.1 Aurantiochytrium sp. KH105 | reverse complement strand
ACAGTGCTTGTGCCTTCAAGAGAAGCGTGAGGATCCATGATGCTTAGTTGCGCCTTCAAGCCGGCTTTTTTGTTTCCACAATAGCGGAACCAAAAACCTGGCTTTAGAGCGTCAGGAGCACGTCCACGGCGACGCTTCTGACCTCGACCAAGGGGAGTATCATGAGACCCGGTGGCAATGTTGTGGGGAGCAGGTGCAATAACATCGTCCAAAACTGCAGTCGTTGGTAGCAGGCACGCAATTCTCTTGACTTTACAGTGGAGAACCTTCAGATCCTCTGTGTGTATGAAGGATGATGTGGTAAAGTTGCTGCACGTGAAGGCACTCGTACTTGTCACTCGGAAAAGTCTTGCCAGAAACCAGTCTGGCGTGGACTGGGAAAGCGTCATCTTGTAAATCTTGGATTCCATCTCGTCAAGTGCAGATTGACCTTGGTCGTTGTCTGCCTCGCGTGGCATTGTACCACTGGGAAAGGATGCATGAGCAAGCCGCTTAACGCCGCCTGGCTGCTGTGCGTCAACACCGGAAGGCGCAACCTCATACGACCAGTCGTGTTTCATCATAGCCGGGTCGTTGGTGACCAAACGCGCAACGCGGTGTTTACCCATTCCGTGGCGGTAAACAATGGCCCCGAGCCGAGAATTGCCCTCGCCGTCTGCCACAGCAACATAAACGGAACGCCGTCCAGCTTGGGTTATCTGAACTCTCTGCCCAGTTGTTGGTGATGTTGGGATGTGATCAGTATCGACAAACGGAAAGCTTGCTGTATTGCGACACGTCCCAAGAAAACGCACGCCAAGGTTTTGAAACACCTGCACAACATTCGTGCGCCGAAGCTCATCTTGTTCGCGCGCAAGACCGAGGTACCCACGATCGATGTAGACCATGAGCCTCTCGGCGACACGATAATCAACAACATCCGAGGAAACATTCTCCAAAAGGAGATTCATGGCACTCACCAGAAGTTTATGATTGTAAGTGCGATGTGACTCTACCCAGCCCTGCAGAATAAGTCCCGTTGTGATGCTGGTAACGAGATGAATGACTGGTTTTTTCTTTCGCGACCTGGTAGGAGTGATGCGGAATCCGAAATGCTCCCAAGAATGTGAACTAAATGGCTGCTTATCATCGTCGAAATCAATCCACGACTCGCCCTTGACGTACAAGAGCTCGCTCCAGTGTGTTCGAGCATCTGCCTCGAGCTTGTAGATAAGATTGTTCACAGTGTACGCCTTCCGTCCGCGATCCTTTCCCCTCCTTATCGGGTCGATGTCGCAGGTGTCCTTTGACATCGCGCTGCGAATGTTGAGGTAACCACGTCTCCGCGCACGCGTCCAGCCAGGCGGGGGCTTTGACTCGCAGCTTGCGAAGGAGCTCCTGTTCTCTCGCAGAATAATTTCAATGGCCAAATATGAGAAGATGTCACGTCGCTTGACTTTCATCGTCCTGGCACTGGCCTCCTTGCTTTCGTTATAATTCGTTGCACATTCATTGAGCCATGTTTCAAAGATGTTGATGAAGTTTGGCGGCATGATCATGTGGAAGATCTCGGCGGGTTGCATGCCCTCATCGTCATCACTTTTGTTCGCTTGCTCGCGGAGACGCCTCACGACCACATCTGCCTCCCGTTTGAGCTTCTCGAGAAGCAAACTTCCGTACGGATTGAATTTCAACTCAACCGAGTCAAGAGGGCGTACTGCCCCCGCGAGGTCACCGTGATACGCGGCGCCACGCCGTGAGAAGGACTCAAAGCTCCAGGAACCGCGTCCTGGCAGCTTGATTGATTCTCCAAAAGAATCATCTTGCTCGTCTTGCAGATCGGCATTATCCCAGTCAATATTATCTCGAGCGCCCTCATCGAGCTCATGTGCACGCTCCTCCTCCTCCTCCTCCGTGCTTAGGTTGACGTTGAGCTGCAGCGTCTCGACCAGCTCTGCTTNCATGGTCAAGTTCGCCCTCACGGTACCCAACTTTGCAGAAGAACAACAACCCTTCCACCGGGAGAATTTGCCTGCAAACTTGCAGAGGGGTGCGGGGGCATCGTGGGAACGATCTGGCCAATCGGCAAGATTTAAAATTGAATAGAAGTATTTAATGCAATGCCTCGCGTGTTTGCCAGAGATTTCGTTCGGTCTCACTGACCCAGCCTGCCGCCGGATCGGGGAAACTATTTCGCCGAAAATTTCGTTCGGTTAGACCGAACGAAATTTAGCCAGGGATAACCCGAAAGGAAAAGAAAGAAGGATCAGGCAACGAAGATGGCGGCAGTGCGGCGCACCTGGGAGGGCGCTGCCGGCGGAAGGCGGCTGCTTCCGCGGCGATTCTCCTCTCCCCGCGAGTCCTGGCTGCGCAGGCCCCGCCGCCCAACGCCTGCCCTCCCTCCCGCCGGCTTCCTACCGCGGCCGCGGAGCTCGCTTCGTCTCGCACGCCGCCTCCATCCATTTATTCATTCATCCATTCATTCATTCGTCCATTCATTCCTCCTCCTGGTGACAGAAAGGCGGCGATGTTTCAATGGACCAAAAAGACGCATCGAGGTCGGCCCCGCCTGGACCGGCTCCGAGCCGGTCCAAGCGCAGCCGCCGCTGCTCTCTGCTCTCTCTGTTGGCAAAGCGCGACACGAGCGAGCGGAGGCGGCCAAGACCTGGCGTTCTGGGTGTTCCGGGGGGCGTCTACGCCGCCGGGGAGAGGGGGGCTGGCCGCGCCGCGACGGGGGCTGGCGGCGGTGCTGGCAGGGGCAAGGGCCACTGGCTTGACATGGAGTCTTCAAGGGTCGGCGCCCCGAGACTGGTGTGGCTTCGACCGACTGCCCCGCGTTCCTGTCTAAGCCTCGGGCGCACGCCGCCGCACCGGACCCGGAGACCGGGAGTTGCAGCTGCTACAAGTTTGGGGGGGAAGGGGCCGGCTCGGGGCAACCAGGCCGCTTGCGGGGCAAGCAAGTTCCTCGGTGCCTCCCGAAGGCGCGCTGGCGGCTGCGCAGAAAGGGCGCGCATGTTCCGGGGGGCGCGCGCGGCTGTTGCGCGCGGGTTCCGCGGGGGCAGCACGGAGGTCTGGTAACCGGCGGGCGGCGAATTAGGGAAGCGGGCGCGGCGGGTGGAAGGCCCAACGGAAGCAGGGGGCCTGGCGACTGCGGGGGCGCGTCGGGGAAACCGGCGCGCGCGCGTTGCGCAGGGAAGCGCAGAGGAACGGGTCAGCCTTGACCCTGCTGTGAGCCTCGGCCGCCCTGCTTCTTGCTTCTTGCGTCTGCTTGTGCCACACCACTTGTGAAAGCGGCAGCTGCGGCGTGGGACGACTTGGGACCCTCTTCTCTGCATGGTCGCTGCCGTATGCCGCACCAAAATCGGCGCAGCTGCGCGGCGCGGCGCGGCGCGGCGGAAACGTGGGTAGCGGCTTCGCCTGCAATTTGCAGCTGGGTTTGCGCGTGCAGCAAGCAGGCAAGGAAGGAGCGCAGCACGCACTTTGAGGCGCTGTCGGTGCGGCTGCAGCCTTGCGTTGGGAAACGCTTGACCCCACATCGCATGCGCGAAATGGTCCTCCTGCATTTGTGGCAAGAGGTCGGCCATTCGCATCGCATGCTGGGCCGTGGCCGGCGTTTTGGCGAATGGTGGAAGGAAGGCAAAAAGGAAGGTAACATTGTATAGAGCGACCGACCTTGATGTGTTCTCTGCTCTGCTTTTGCTGTTGCAGTTGCTACATCTCCTCCTCGCACTTAATGTAGCCCTCACCACATGAGCCCCTGGTGGTGATGGTGGTGGTGCGAACGAAGTTTGACATCAAGGCGAGCTACGAGCAGCAGTAGAGGGAGATGAGCCAGAGGAGCTTGATCCCATTTATTTTATCGACAGCTTCGTGTTGGTCCATCCTATTTTACCTTTGGTCCCATGGCCACAGCTCTCGCAGCAGCAATGCAAGAGCCACAACAAGCAAGACAGCGCATTAAAAAGATTATCTTTTTCTCTGCACTTCTGGTTGTTGTTCGCTAGGCCTACAGCCACAGCCGACAGAAAGTATCTTTGAGGTTGTTTGTTTGTGTGAAAGTATTTTTGAGGTTGTTTGTAGGTGTGTTGGTTGTGCGAACGCTGTTTTATGATTCGAGACACCTTTGATACGCCGTTGCGCGCAGCTCAACTTTCCGTTTCAACATGGAGCTCTTCCTCGCGTGAGCGCCGCCTTTCTGGGCTATCATGCTAAACGCACGGCCCGCCGCGAACGTGACTCGCCGACCACGGCGCAGCAAGCAACTGCAGCAGCAAGAATCAGCCGGGTAGCTGCGACGTGCTGTATCGCTCTGTCGGCATTCCAAGGCATTGTGGCGTCCGCACCGCATCTGGCTTTGATCCGGTCGGGTGCCCAGATCGATCGCAACGATGACGTCGTCGAGACGAGCCGCCGTTGGCGACTAGGGCTTCCTAGGGTCTAGCTAGGGGACCAGGTGACGCACAATGGTCAAACAAACCCCGAACGAGGCTGACTCGAATTCGAGGTCGACGTCTCGCGTACGCGCACCGAGTCGGGCACCGAGGACGATAGCAGCGTGGCAGAGTGTTCGAGCGAGCGAAACGTTGAGGCAAAGCCACAAGCAAAGCAAGAAGGAGCAGCAGCACAAGTACAAGCAAGCAAGAAGACCGCCATGGATCGCGGGCGAGGAGGTCGTGGGCGCGGCGGAGGTCGCGGCGGCGGCGGCGGAGGCCGAGGCGGAGGTCGTGGCGGAGGTCGCGGCGGAGGATTTGGCGGCGGCGGCGGCGGACGCGGCGGCGGTGGTGGCGGCGGCATGAGCAGAGAGGCTCGCAAGGACGTCCGTCGCAAAAGGCAAGCTGCGGCAGTGCAAAAGAAGGCAGACGAGGAGTCCGACTTTTTCTGGACGTGCGTGCGGCGGGCGCAAAGAAACGGCGGCAACGGACGCGTCAAAAAACCGCGGAGGTCCGAAAATGAGGTCTTTGGCGCCAAGACTACGTCCGGAGGCATCGACTTTGACAAGTACGACGACATCACCGTCGAGTGCAGCGCCGAGGACATAGTGGCTCTCGAAAAGTTCGAAGATGTCGGCGAGCAGCTTGGCGATGACCTCTTGCGTAGCGTGCAGCGCATGAACTACTCGAAGCCGACCCCGATCCAGCGATACTCGATCCCTAGCGCTCTCAAAGGGCGCGATCTCATGTGCTCAGCACAGACAGGCAGCGGCAAGACGGCATCCTTTTTGATCCCGACCATTTCCGCCATGCTGCGCAGCGAGGAACTCAATCAGCCTTCAGGCCGCGACGGCGGCGTCGTGCACCCCGTAGCCGTAGTGTTGGCGCCCACACGTGAGCTTGCGTCCCAGATCGATGTCGAGGCTGCCAAACTTTGTCACTGGACCCCAATTGTACCTCTCTGCGTGTACGGCGGCGCCCCTGCTCGCTCGCAGCTCGAGGCCCTCGCCAACGCGGGTCCTTTTCCGCTCCTTCTCACGGCCACGCCAGGTCGGCTCATTGACTTTGTGGACCGAGGCGTCATTCGCCTCGCTGCCATTCGCTTTCTTGTCCTCGACGAGGCAGATCGGATGCTTGACATGGGCTTTGAGCCCCAGGTGCGCCAGATTGTGCAGCGCCGCGACATGCCGGGGGCGGCTCAGCGGTCGACGCTCATGTTTAGCGCCACCTTCCCGACGGCCATCCAAAAGCTCGCTGCAGACTTTTTGCGTCCTGGATACACGTGGATTGCCGTCGGCGTCGTGGGTAGCACAACCTCTTCCATCACCCAGCGACTTGTTCTGGCGAGCAGCGACCGCAACAAGAAGATGGACCTCTTGGCGCAGCAGCTGCGCGAGATTGACGGCCGCACGCTCGTTTTTGTACGCATGAAGCGCTCTGCGCACCAGGTGAAGCGCCGTCTCGAGCGCGATTTTCAAATTAGCGCTGGCGAAATTCACGGTGACCGCACCCAGGGCCAGCGCGAGGCTGCCCTCGGCGCCTTTCGCGAGGGCAGAGTCCCCGTGCTTATCGCCACCAACGTCGCGGCCCGTGGCCTCGATGTTCCTGATGTACAGCATGTGATCAACTTTGATCTCCCCAATACCGAACCTGATTTTGCCGATTACGTCCACCGTGTCGGTCGCACGGGTCGCGCAGGCCATCGTGGTACCGCGACAAGTTTTTACGTCCCGGGATTCGACCCCAAGCAGGGCAATGGCAAAATTGCGCCGCTTCTCCTCGACTTTCTGCAAGGCGCTGATCAAGAAATCCCAGAGTGGTTTCTCCAGCTTCCTGAGCTCAAGGGCGTCCACGGAGGACACAGCAATGGCCACGCTCCTCCCCAGGCTCCTTCTCGTCAAGGAGGTGGCGGTGGTCGTGGTCGCGGAGGCGGTCGCGGTCGTCAACCGCAGGCTCGTGATCATCGGCGTCGAACTGGCGGCGGCGGTGGCGAAGGTGGTCGCGGTGGCGGTCGTGGTGGCCGTGGACGGGGACGCGGTCGGGCTTCTGCTTGATCCTCTCAAGGTTGCATCCTCATTTCTAGTTAGTACTGGTAGTATAACTTTTCCAAGCCTCAGAGTTATTTTTTTTTGACGAAGTTGATCACCAAGCTGAGCTGTTGTATTTGCTCTCGCTGATACTTCGGCCTTCACGTTGCGTTGCGTTGCGTTGGCTGCCTACTTTCCACAGTAGGCCGCCCTCAATCGACCGACGGATTCTCCAAAACCACAATCGTGGAGATCCATCCCTCTTGCGCGCGCAAGACAAGAGCTGCGCGGGCACTCGAGCGCGTGCAGACGCCAAGATGGCGGCCGAGCGGTCGACGGGTCAGGCGCGGCAACGTGTTTCGAGCAGCGTCAGCGCCGCGCCGCGAAGTGGACCGTCGGCATCGGAAGCGGAGTCGCCATGGGAAGCAACTCGTCGTGCACTCCTCGAGGAGCGCGAGGAGCCGCCTGGCGTCCTTGCTGCCACGTACACCAAGAAGATTGAGGGCAGCCCCGAGGAGGTCATGCAGGCATGGCTAGACGTAGTTTGGGATCAAGGCGGCATGCAATCCGTAGTTTTGGGATCGCAGCTCGCGCCCGTAAAAATGGTCTACGCCGGCGACAGTAACCGAGCGGGGGCGACGCGTGCTATTTTCGCCGTCAAGGAGCAGATTTTGAGCGTCGATCCAGGCAAGGAGATCCTTTACACGTGCTTGTCAGGCTTTCCGGCGTCATATCATCGTGGTATGGTTGTGTTCGAGGACCAAGGCGACGGCACCACCCTTGTAAGCTGGACCATGAGAGCCAAGCCATATTTTTTGCTTGGCTGGCTGGCGCGCGGCCTCGCCTACTTTGGCCTCAACACAAGTTTAAAGTCGCTGGGAGCGTCGCAAGCGGCGTCACAGACGTCGGCATAGTAGCACTGCGCCACCAGCTTTGGTTAGAATTTTCTCTCAATTTCATGATCCAGTTTATAAGTCATCACCACTGGCAGTGGCCAGCGCGATGAAGCGAGCACAGGTAAGCAGTGGGGCCCGCCACGTATGCACCGCGATGCTCGTCACGACTCGCTCGCTAGTATCTACCAGTAAGCTTCTTCTCTTAGTTTGGGCGAAAGCAACAGCAAGCTGGCGCGCACACCCGCCCACCCATGGATTAGGCCCTACGTAAAAGTTTGAGTAAGTCGCCATCCATGGCCTTCTGTGAGCTGCCGCGAGGTCCTCCGTGCTTCTCCTCTTCGCTGCGATCTTGGCCCGCCTGCAGCTGCTGCTGCTGCTGCTGCTGCTGCTGCTGCTGCTGCTGCTATGTGCACCGGCTGCTTGCTCGCGGCCACTTCCTTGCCTTGGCAGTCTTGCGCCGTGCCTGTCTGCCTGCAGCGCTTGTGCGTCTCCGGCGACGCATTCAGCATTCTACTTGAGTTAGGGACATGCGGATGCGTTGATGTTCCAGCTCGTGTGTGCTTCTTTCTTTCTTACTTACAGCCAGCCACCCGCGCCGGCTGTGCTGGCTGTGCAAACCTAAGCCATAACTCATTGGCCCCGCGGGATAGCGCACTGTACGCGCAGAACCATAGAAGCCAAGCCGAGGCACGCGCCGGACGCACTTGCTCGCTCGCTCTCTCTCTCGCTCACTCGCTTTGCGGACAGTGCAGACAGACAGACAGACAGACAGACAGACAAAGTCCTGGCCGGACAGGCAGGGCGGGCGCGCGGGCAGCAAGCCCCGAACGCGACGCCGCGCTCTGCGCCGCCCCTGCCGGAGGGAGCGAGCGGAGAGACGCAGGCTGCTGCCGAAGAAGAAAGAAGAAGAAGAAGTCGGCACGTGCCGACCGAGCGGCAAACAGCAGCGAGCGAGCGAGCGAGCGGGGGAGGGCTAGGACGCTGCTGCTGCTGCTGCTGTTTGCTGCTGCTGCTGCTGAGCGAGGATGGCGCGAGACAAGCTTCGCGGCGAGGTGGCGCCCATGGCGGACGTCGCAGGGTCGAGCGCCGAGGTGTCGACCGTCGATTCCGGCGATACCTCGCAGGACTCTCTGCGTAGACGTATCCTTCGCCTAGCGAACTATCAGCGCGGCTTTCAGTTCAAGCTCCAGCGCATCCGACCGCGGAGCAGCTTCAAGGACGACGATGATGAGTACGAGGTCGCCACAACCGAGATTCAGACGTGTGTAAAGGCATCCTTTGCTGCGCCGCAGTTCGCCGTACTCGCGCTCTACATGCTCCTTGCTGTGCACGCGACGCTTCTGTACGAGTACCTCGGTGCCCCGCTCGCGTACTTGGCCTTCTTTACCGCTCTGGCGCGCAGTATCGACGTCTTCACCGACCCGATCATGAGCTGGATCTCAGACGCGACGCGTTGGCGCTGGGGCCGCCGTCTTCCATACATGGTCGGGGGTTGTTTGTTCTACGGTACGGCCATCATCCTGCTGCTTGGTGTCGGCGTCATTCGCCCCACCGATGACACTGCGACGTGCGCGCTGAATGGTACCGACACGGACGGAAGCAACCTCTACACGCTTGTGGGAGGCAACAACGAAGATGACAAGACCTTGTACGCTTATTGGTATGGCGCCACCTTTGTATTCTTTTACCTGTGGGACACCGTGTGCAACGTGCCATACAACGCGTTAGGCCCCGAGCTCTCTGACTCGTCTGAGGCGCGCCAGGGTCTGTACTTTGCGCAAAGCATTCTCGGCTTTCTCGGAACGCTGATCGGCGCCATTACCCCGCCGCTCCTCGAGACGGCGGGACTGAGCAAAGAGTGGGCCTTTTTCGCGACAGGCGCTTTCTTTGCCGTGTACTACGTCTTGGCCGTGGGTAATCTAGCTGCGAATGTGGCCGAGCGCGTTGAGGGCTTTCAAGGCCAGGCCGCCGTACCTCTGGTTCCTTCGGTGCTGCGCAGCTTCGGCAATGCTCCCTTTCGCGTCCTGCTGGCGTCGTGGTTTATTGACTCGATTGGATGGTACTCGCTGGCGTCCATCCTTCCCTTTTACGTAAAGTACTACCTGCAGCCATCCAAGGCGGGCATTGAGTTCATGACGGACGAGATCTTTCTCGGATTCGCGCTCGGCGCACTCTTCATTTCCGCAATCATTGGTACGCCGTTTTGGGGTTTTGTGGCCCGTCGGTTTGGCCGCTACCGTGCGTGGCTGGCGTACAATCTCTTTAATGGTCTGTCCAACGGGCTGTACATTATTGTCCAGCCCCAGGATTGGAAGACGGCCATCGTTGTTACTGTGTTTAACGGGATTCCCTTTGGCGGCAAGTTTCTGAGCGACGCCAACTTGGCCGACACCATTGACTATGACGAGCTTTCGTCTGGTGCCGGGGAGCGCCGCGAAGCCCAATTTACCGTCTTTTCTTCGCTCGTGCCCAAGCTGGTTGCGATTCCGGCGCAGGCGTTGCCTCTGGCCATCATCAGCGCTCTTGGCTTTATCGAGAGCTCGACGGGCTGCGACGCCGACGGTGAGACGACAACGCTAGCAGCAGAGCAGAATGAGACGGTCAAGTTTGCGATCCAGCTCATCTTTGCTTTCTTCCCCACCTTTACTAATATTGTTTCCTTTGTGGTCAAGCTGAGATACCCGATTACTACAAGCAAGGATCTGGCGCTTATCTCGGCTGGCATTTCTCTTCACCAGCGCGGCATTGCGGCAGAAGATCCTCTCACGGGTACGCTGCTCATGTCGCCCAAGGACCTCACCGAGGAGGACAAGGCTCTGGGGGTCAGCTTTGACCACTTTTACGCTTCGGAGCAGCGCAAGATTTATTTGAATGACGGCAACGTGGGCGCCATCCTCTGGGGACTTGGCGGCCAGCTTGGTATGATTGGTGTTTGCGTCGCGTGCTCGCTCTACGGCGTGATTTCCACGTTTAGTCTCCTGGACGACACTGCCCTCAGCTGGGCCCCATGTTTCTTGCAAGTGGTGTTTGGTATGACGCTTATGCTCTTTGCTTTTACGCTCATGCGCTTTCGCGAAGCTTTGCGTGTGCGGCATACGCCGTTCAAGAAGCACTTTATGAGACGCTGGATCAAGAAGAGCCAAGGTCGGCTCTTTGATGACGACGAGGATGGTGGCGCGCAGAACCCGCTGCTCTCTAATCCTCAGCTTGTTCTCCAGCGACTGCGCGCTGACTCTGGGCTCAGTGACGACGAAGAAGAGGGCGGTGGCGCCCAGGCGATCGAGGCACGTCGGGCGGCCTTCCAGCGCAACAAGAGCTATTACCCGCCGACAGGCTACGTAGGTTCTACGCGTAATCTCGTCCAGCACAATGAGGAGGAACGCGAGCGTTTCATTCGTAGAATCCTCTCAGACAAATCGCTCGACAACGACGAGGCCTGATGATCTGACGGGGTCATTCAAGCTTTCCTATGTGTTCTCTCTCTCTTTCTTTCTCTCTCTCGCTTCCAGCACTGCAAGAAACTATTATAAAAAAAAAATTGCAAGATGTGTTGTGTCAGGAGCAAGAACATGCAAGATCTTGTCTTGAGGAGCCCATGCGCGTTCGCGTTCGCGTTCGCATCCGTATTTGCTTTATTGGGAGATGCCAAAGTCAATTTTTCGAACAACATCCGCGATGCGTGAGTCCGCTATGATGATGGGCTCGATTCTTCACACCTCATTCGATACCTTGCGCGTCGCCGCACTTACTCTCACATCCGATTCCCCCTTGCTTGGGCCTGCCCCTCGCCTACTCTTCTTCTGTTGGTTAGCACCCGCCAAAGTCGAGCGCGCACTTGGCCGGTCAGCCAGCGCGCGTCCCAACCACCGCAGTTGCGTGGCGGCGACGATGCTACGAAGGAAGGGAAAAAATTCAAATCCGGGAGCGCACAGGCGACACAAGGCGACCAATCGCAAAAGACGCTCGACAAAGGACGGGGCAGAGCAGAGCGTGACAAGGCAAGGCAAGGCAAGGCAAGACATCCCAGGCGCGCGGGCGCGCGAGACTGAGAAGATGGACGATCTTGTGTGGTTCGAGGTGCTCGATCTGCAAAAGGACGACCGCGACAAGTGGATCCGGGACCCGCTGGACGCGTGGAATTTGAAAAAGCAAACCCATCTCAGTATGCTCGTAGAAGCGTCCGTGGAAGCTCTCGAGCTCAGACACAGGAGACGCGGCGAGCGCAAAGGAAGCGGACAATTTCATCTTAGCACCGCTCCCTCTTTGTGCAAGGAATGCCGAACAGCCCGCGAGCTCGTGATTCAAGACCGCGCCAGTGCTTTTATGCAATCGGTCAAAAACATTGCTACGAAAGGCGGCCTCGAAACCTCCTTGGCGCCGCAGCCTGAAACGACAGCTAGTCTTTTGGAGGAGGCGCAAGTGCAAGCCGTCGCTGCCTGTACCCTGCTCAAGTTCAAGTTGGCATGCCAAATGAGCTTGTCCGAGGTTACGCCTCTCTTTCAATCCTGCCCGCTCGCCCTCACCCCCGAGGATGCCACCTTGCTCGCAGATCTGGGCCACGCGGACAAAATCAACGACGACAACGACGACGATGACGACGATGACGTCAATAACGATGTAAGGGTCTTGGAGACTCTTCCCACTGCCTCGCTGGCCTCGTCGCTTCCTCCTCTTGAGCCGTCTCACGCTCCCGTTGCAACTGGGAAGAGAGCGACAGCCTTGTACTCCACGCGCAAGCGCACGCGCAAGCACATGCCGACGCGCCTGCGAGTATTGTCATGCGCTGCGTCGTCGCTCGCGGCCACCGTGCGGGGTGGGCCACTCTCGTGTCGCGTCGCTAAGGTCCGCAAGCTCGAGCCCAAGCAGGTCCCTGCAGCAGCTCTCGGCGCCGCCTCTGCCGCCTCTGCAGAGCAACAAGACGTTGAAGTTGGCAGCCGCAAAAGAGGAAGCGGGTGTTCTCTCGTCTGTAACAAGCTCCGCAACAAGCTCGAAAGAGACCAACAAGACGACCGCGACGAGGCACTTGGCCACGAAGATGTCGCCGCAGTCGCAGTCGCAGTCGAGCGCGACGTCCACGACGCAGAAAACACGCGCCTCTTGCGAGTCCCCGCGTTCCCCTCCGCGAGGCGCTTCACCATCTAGCGCAGAGGAGGCACCCCGCGACCACTGTGTTTTTATCCTTTCACAAGGTTCCTCCGACACTGTATTTACCTCTTGCTAGTGTGATATTCTTGGATTAGGTCTCGGGAGTGATGCACTCGTGCACCGCTTGCACAAAGAACTTTCCTTTCCTCACGGCAAAACTCCTCGAGGTAAAATTGATCCTTATTTTTTTCCACATCTCAGTCTCATGACCTCCAGTGGCGCAGTATTCCTCGACCCATATAATTTCAGTGTATAAAGAGGCAACGACCGTGGGAAGAGTTACAGTGGCGAATGACGCAGTGGGTGAGGGGCGCGCTGCCGACCGTCCATTCGAGCGCGGCGCAGGGGCGCGGCGCGCAAGTGCAGTATCCAGGGCTGCAAGTGGGGTATGTCGCGCGGCAAGTGGGCTAAGGCGCGGCGTCAGTGCGCGTATCTTGGGCCCCCTATGGCGCTAGTCTTCTGCGCGAGACAGATCACTGGCAAACAGACCCCTTTGACGGCGACCGAGGTAGGTGCCACCCGCTGTGCGCGACGGCCCCGCGCGGGCCGCGTCGCGCGCTCGAGCCCCGCTCGTGCTGGGCCCACGCCCGTCTCTCTCCCTCCGTCCCTCCCTCCCTCGCTCGCCCTCTCCCGCGTGCCCGCGTGCGCGCGCGCGCGCTCGAGCCCCTGCATGGCGCAGCGGCGGCGCCGGAGCCAGCCATGCACGCCGCCGCCACCAACCAGCCAGCCCGCCAGCCTGCCAGCCTAGTCTGGTTTGCCCGCATCGCGTGCGCGGGCTTGGCATGGCGCGGCGTGGCGTGGTGCAGCTCAGCGCCGCGCAGCAGGGAGCCGCGCGCGCGTTCGCGGCACGGGCGCAGAAAAGCACAGGGTCGCGGACGGAAAGTGCGGAGAGAGAGGAGGGAATCTATCTAATCTGTTACTCTCTGCTTGTGCCATCCAACCAAGCGAACGGATTCGACAAGCCGAGAGAGAGAGAGGGAGAGAGTGAGAAGGGGAAGGAAGAAGGCGAGGGAGAGCAAATCGAAAATGTAGATCGAACGAACGACTGACTGACTGACGAACCGACGACACGGACTTTGGATTGCGTTCAATTGCAGAAGGGAGACAGCAGACGGCAGAGCAGCAGGTGCAAGCAGTCGAGCCCCAGGGCTCCACCAATCGCAAGGCAAGATGGTTAACTTCACGATGGACCAGCTCCGGGAGATGATGAACCACCCCGACCAGATCCGCTCCATGAGTGTGATCGCCCACGTCGATCACGGCAAGTCGACCCTCACGGACTCCCTGGTGTCCAAGGCCGGTATTATCGCCGCCAAGAACGCCGGTGACGCCCGTTTCACCGATACCCGTGAGGATGAGCAGGAGCGCGGTGTGACCATCAAGTCCACCGGTATCTCCATGTTCTTTAAGTACGACAAGGAGAAGTACTGGACCGACGATGCCGGCAAGGTCGTCGAAGGCGAGACCACCGTCGGCGAGGAGGGCGGCGCCAAGAACTCGTACATGATCAACCTTATCGACTCGCCCGGCCATGTCGATTTCTCGTCCGAGGTGACCGCCGCTCTGCGCATCACCGATGGTGCCCTCGTCGTCGTTGACTGCATTGAGGGTGTCTGTGTGCAGACCGAGACCGTGCTCCGCCAGGCCATGGCTGAGAAGATCAAGCCCGTGCTCATGGTCAACAAGCTTGACCGTGCCTTCCTCGAGCTCAAGATGGACCCCGAGGAGGCGTACCAGAACTTCCGCAAGGCCGTCGAGTCCGTGAACGTGGTCATCTCCCCCTACGAGAGTGAGGACCCCGTCAAGGAGTTCGAGGCCGGTGGCCTTGGCCCCGTCCAGGTCGACCCCGCTGACGGCACCGTCGCCTTCGGTAGTGGCCTCCAGCAGTGGGGTTTCACCCTCAAGAAGTTCGCCGTCATGTACGCCGACAAGTTCGGTGTCAAGCCGGAGGACATGATGCGCCGCTTGTGGGGTGACACCTTCCTTGACTCCGCCTCCAAAAAGTGGAAGAAGGGTAACGCCCACGGCAACCTCAACGCCGGCCTCAAGCGCGCCTTTGTGCAGTTCATCCTCGACCCCATCCAGCAGCTTTGCAACGCCATCATGGACGAGAAGGACAAGAAGGTCCAGAAGATGCTCAAGGCCCTTGACATCCAGCTCAAGAAGGACCAGCTCGAGCTCCGCGGCAAGCCCCTCATCAAGCCTGTCATGCAGAAGTGGCTCCCGGCCGCCGATGCCATCCTGGAGATGATGGTCATGCACCTTCCCTCCCCCCGCCGCGCCCAGTCGTACCGTGTCGACGTCCTCTACGACGGTCCCCTCGACGACGATGGCGCCCAGGCCATCCGCCAGTGTGACCGCACCTCGGAGCTTATGATGTTCGTGTCTAAGATGGTCCCCACCAGCGACAAGGGCCGCTTCTACGCCTTCGGTCGTGTCTTCGCCGGTACCATCGCCACTGGCCAGAAGGTCCGCATCTACGGCCCTAACTACGAGGCCGGCAAGAAGAAGGATCTCTACCTCAAGAGCATCCAGCGTACCCTCGTGCAGATGGGCCGTTACGTCGAGCAGGTTGCCGACGTCCCCGCCGGTAACAACGCCTGCCTCGTCGGTGTCGATCAGTACCTCCTCAAGACCGGTACCATCACCACCATCGAGTCGGCCCACTCGTTCCGCCAGATGAAGTACTCGGTGTCCCCCGTCGTGCGCGTCGCCGTCGACGTCAAGAACCCCCAGGATCTTCCCAAGCTTGTTGAGGGCCTCAAGCGCCTCTCCAAGTCTGACCCGCTTGTGCTGTGCCAGACCGAGGAGTCCGGTGAGCACATTGTCGCCGGTGCCGGTGAGCTCCACCTTGAGATTTGCCTCAAGGATCTTGCCGATGACTTCATGGGTGGTGCCCCCATCAAGATCTCCGACCCTGTCGTCTCGTACCGTGAGACCGTCACCGAGGAGTCCTCCATGGTGTGCCTTTCCAAGAGTGTCAACAAGCACAACCGTCTCTTCTGCAAGGCCATGCCCATGCCCGAGGGTGTCGACGTCGCCATCGAGGAGGGCAAGGTTGGCCCCCGCGATGAGTTCAAGGCTCGCGCCCGCATCCTGGCCGATGACTTTGGCCTTGACGTCGGTGAGATGCGCAAGATCTGGGCCTTTGGCCCCGAGGGCACTGGCCCCAACCTTCTCGTCGACGCCACCAAGGGTGTCCAGTACCTGAACGAGATCAAGGACCACTGCAACTCTGGCTTCCAGTGGGCCACCAAGGAGGGTCCCCTCTCCGACGAGGTTTGCCGTGGTGTCATCATGCGCGTGCTCGATGTCACCCTGCACGCTGATGCCA
>BGKB01000343.1:0-10642 GCA_003116975.1 Aurantiochytrium sp. KH105 | reverse complement strand
TCATCCTGCACGGCGAGCTGCACGCCGGCGAGGTCGCCGATCTTGATGAGGTCGTACATGTTGGCCATTTTAGCCCTGCGCGGCCCCCTGTTCCCGAGTCGGTCTTCGCGCGTGCCTTGGCGCGGGCGGAAGCGGAAGCGAGACTGGCGGGCGGGCGGGCGGGCGGGCTGGGTCGCGTGGAGGCGGAAATGCGCCTGGCTCCGCTTGTAGCGTGGAAACGCGCCTGAAATACGCCTGACTCCGCGTGTAGCTTGTCAAGCTCTCCAGCGGTTGTGAAGCGGGTCTGCAAGGAGCCACGGAAGGTCAAGCCAGGACAAGGCCTCTCAATTTCGTGACAAAGCAGAAGCAGACGCGGTCCAATAGTGGCTCTCGGATTTCGTGACACAGCAAGCAGACGCGGTAGGTCGGAGAACGCCTCTCGGATTTTGTGGCTCAGCAAACAGACGCGGTAGGTCGGAGAACGCCTCTCAGATTTCGTGACACAGCAAACAGACGCGGCAGGTCGGATAGCGCCTCTCGGATTCCGTGACACAGCAGCCAGACGCGGACGGCCACCGCTGATCACCTCTCTCCACCCTCCACATAATCCGCAGCCGGTCCCGCGAGACCCACACGACAAGACCGCGATGCCGAGTGTGGGGAGAACGCGGGAGGAGGTTGCTGCTGCTGCTGCGAAGCGCGACCTCTCTCAGCCGCCACCGCTGCACCATGCGTCTTCTGCGCGCGCAGCGAAGAGGAAGGCCCGGCGGAGGCGGATCGCGAGAGGGAAAGAAAGAGATTGTGCGGAAAGGATTCGAACGGGCGGGAGCGGGAAGGAGGCGCGCGGGGAGGTGGGGACCCCATGGCAGGGCGGCGTACGGCTTGCGACGGAGAAGGAGAGAAAGGTAGCGAGACAGAGTGCGGTGGCTCTTTCTTCTGCGCCAGGTTGGCCTTGGGCTTGGGCTTGTGCGGTATTCGTGACAAGGAGGAGGATAGTATCGCGCATCGATGTAGGAAGCAAGAGATCAAGCAAAAGAATAAGCTAGGCCCTGCCAAAGTGAGAGTCGTTGGAAATGTGGTTTTCCGCCAAACTAAAGAGCGCCCACCCCTTTCTTCCTTCCTTCCTTCCTCGGCCAGGCAGCTCCGCAGCATGCTGACGCTGGCGCGTCTGCCTCGCGCTCCTCTTGGCCCCACTGCTCATTCCGCAGACACGCCCAGCACCTCATCTCAGAAGCAGCTGCAGCTGCTGGCTGCAGCTTCCGCAGCCGGCGCTTACTGAGATACTACTACTCACTGTCAGATCTGCACTGGTCGGGGATTTTGGAGCCTTGTTTACCCGACTGACGAGTAAGTTTTCCCGGTCGATCCTTGCGAGAGCGCGCTGCGAGCAGAGCGCGAACGATCACGTTGGCGGACTAGGCTCGAGACAAGCGCGCGCGCGCGCGCTCGTACGCGCTTACTTCGCTGCGCGCCCTTCTTGCCCGCCTTTAACCCGCGCGGCATACCGAGGGATCCGCTGGGTGGCGTCTTCGTCATACTTGTTCGTCTGCCTGCGGCTCATCAACACCACCTGGCGTGAGACGGTCGAAGAGAGGCCGCGTCAAACTCGCCTAGCTCAACGCAATCATTCTGCCATCGAGCTTATCGGGTCACTCTTCTCTTGCTGCCCCGCCGCTGCGGTCTCGGCTCGTTCACTCGTCGCTTGACAGCGTCCTCGCTCTCGCCGCCAGTTTCATAACGTCAACTTGGAGAAAGACGTGTCCACATTGCAATAGCTGCAAGCGTGTACTTATCCTTTGCAGAACATCAATCTCAAGTTGCGCTCTTCGTGAGGTGGCCGCAAAAAAAGCTACAAGGTGTGAAGAAGTCGAAATGATGAGATTTCGCGGCAATGATGCGCTCCAAAAAGCAACTGAGGCGATCGAAAATGGCGCAACAGAAATCAAGTACGTTATCGACAAATAATGAGACATCCCAAAAGACACAACAACAGCTAACCAGAACTCACGTACGCATGGGATGTGACGGGATGCAACCCTTGACGCGATCTTGTTCATTTTGGCGTCTCATGTTATGACGAGCACAGTCTTTGGAACAACAATATCGGCGACGAGGGCGCCACGGCGCTGGCGCACTCACTCGCGAAGCACGAGTCGCTGCAGACGCTAAAGTGAGTCATTGTGACAACGTGAAAAGGCCCGAAAAGCAGCAAGTGCTGACCACAACTCACGTACGCACGCACGCCCGCACGCATGGGATACGATGGAATGCAACCCTTGACGCGATCTTGTTCATTTTGGTGTCTCATATTACGACGAGCACAGTGTCTCGAACAACAATATCGGCGACGAGGGCACCACGACGCTGGCGAACGCACTCGCGAAACACGAGGCGCTGCAGACGCTAGAGTAAGTCATTGCGACAAAGTGAAACCCGAGCCGAGCCCGAGAAGAAAGCAGCAAGAGCTGACCACAACTCACGTACGCACGCGCGCATGGGATGCGACGGGATGCAACCCTTGACGCGATCTTTTTCATTTTGGCGTCTCATGCTATGACAAGCGCAGTCTTGGTGGCAACAATATCGGCGACGAGGGTGTCACGGCGCTGGTGAATGCACTCGCGAAGCACGAGTTGCTGCATAGCCTACAGTAAGTCATTGCGACAAAGTGAAAGCAGAGCCGAGACCGAAAAGCAGCAAGAGCTGACCACAACTCACGGACGCACGCACGCACGCACGCATGGAATGCGACGGAATGCAACCCTTGACGCGATCTTTGTTCATTTTAACGTCTCATGCTATGACGAGCGCAGTCTTCATTACAACAATATCGGCGACGAGGGCGCTACGGCGCTGGCGAACGCACTCGCGAAGCATGAGTCGCTGCATAGCCTACAGTAAGTCGTTGCGACAAAGTGAAAGCAGAGCCGAGATCGAGAAGCAGCAACAGCTGACCACAACTCACGTACGCACGCACGCATGGAATGCGACGGAATGCAACCCTTGATGCGATCTTGTAAATTTTAACGTCTTATGCTATGCCGAGCGCAGTCTTCATCACAACAATATCGGCGACGAGGGCGTCACGGCGCTGGCGAATGCACTCGCGAAGCGCGAGTCGCTGCAGACGCTCGAGTAAGTTCGAGGAAAGCCCCAAACCGGCTTCAACCTTCTTCTGACGTTCAAGAAAAGCATTGAAATCGACAATTCTGATTTTGGAGCCGAGCTCGACCGCAGTCGAGCTCTGTACGAAAATAGCCTGACGCCTCTTATGCAGGCGTGCAAAAACGGCGACGTTTCGACGGTTAAGGTGCTTGTAGCGGATGGGGCCCGGATCGACGCGCGCGATACTTTCGGCCAAACACCTCTTTTTCACGCATGCAAAGCAATCGACACAGACAATGCTCTCATTATTGCTAAGTTTCTTTTCAAGCACAGCGCACCTTTTTCACGCAAGTCTCTCGGAGTAAAGTTGGCACTTGCGCATACCTCTTCCAAGAAGCGTATGGACCTATCTGCATTTCTTTCTTTTGTACATTCTCTACCGCTGGCACAATTTTATACCAATGCACTGCGAGAGAAGGTGGTCGAGCTTTTCGATCAGGAAGTGCACACGCTGGAAGAAGCTCGCAACCTCACGTCCACTTGTCTCGAACAAAAGGGGATATCAGATGCGCTAGATCGTCGTGAGTTGCTCCTATTGTTTGCGTATTCTGGGCAGACAATCAGTCTTGAAGCATTAGCAGAAAGGGTCTTTCTTGCGCGGACAAAGCGCGGAGGTGGCAAACCAACTTTGCATTCGAGGCTGCACGACGCTTTTGCCAAGCAGCTCACGCACGAGGACCCGATTGCAATTTTTGCAGACTTTGACAGGCAGCAAGCTATCTTACGCGAAAAGGCGCATGAGCTGACTGCTCTTCAAGAGGCTGTCAAAGTGGACTCGCGAAAAATATTTGAACGGGATAAAACCCGACGCGACCTTGTCGCGGGTATTCGCGAAGCTTTGTCAGGGGGTTTTGAAGGTCAGCTGGAGAAGGTCGATCTTAAGACAAAGGCCATGCTGGACTCTTGTCATCGTTTGTGGAAAGATATTTGGGGGAACTCCGTGGACGTTGGTGACGCTGTCGCGCCAGTGACCTTTGAACAAGTGCAAGAAGCTACACAAGCCGCGCAAGAGGCCGTGAAGGCCTGGGAGAATCGATACGACACGAGCGTTGCGCATACGCAAACCAAAGCAGCAATTGACGCTTTAGACGAGAGTGCAGGACGCCTTGGCATTAAACCTACTTTCTTTATGGCGCTGAGACATCCCGAGAAGACATACGAGTTGGCAAACGACTTGGAAAAGGTGCAGCAAGCACTCGAAGAAGAGCTCAGTTTCTTGACGAGTGTCGACCCGATGGTAGATGCCCCAAAGTGTGAGATACGGTGTGCATTGGCAAGCGCGATAACGTTCTACACTTGCACAGTCAAAGACGAGATTATGCGTTTGCAGACGCGCGTCAATGAGCTGACAGCCTTGCTGTCGCTTCACGTTCCGGGACTGACTGCGCCGAGTACATCGCGTCTGACGGACATCACGCAAAACCTTCGCCAAACTAGACGTAAGCGAGAAGATCTCGAACACGTTCTCCGCCGCAAACGCGAGGATGCCTATGACGGAAATGAAGAAGCTCGAGCTTGTATTCCCGGCCTCGAGCAAGAACTTGCTCAGATCGAGAATGTTTACAAGATGGACAGCGAGCTGCGCAAGGAGCGTGCACGGGTGCTGAGGCATGCGGAAGAACATTATCCCGAGTTGCTCGAAGATCAAGAATGGATCAAGAGCTTGGGTATGAAGTCCAGCGTGCCTCGGGAACTGTCTACGCTGGGTCTCTGGCTGACAAATGCAAAGCGCGGAGACTTTGAGACCGTCGCAGAGCTTGTGTCCAAGCCTGGCAAGTCCGTACTCAAAGTGCGCGATCTCAGTGGCCGAGACTTTGTGCTCAAGTCTTTTCATCTCGCCAACGAAGAGTGGAGCAGTCGCTTCTATCGCCAGGTCGCAGCGCTTGCCCAGATCGACTCAGCCTACATCGTGCGCATCCAAGGCGTGTTCATGCATGATGCGCATCAGGGATGCACTCTGATGCCGTTTTATTCGGGCGGCGATCTTGCCAACTGGATTCGCGACAATCCACATGCAGACTTGGCAACGCGCGGACGGATCGCCATCGGTCTTTTGTCCGGCCTTCACGACTTACACTCGCAAGGCTTTGTGCACTGCGACGTCAAGCCAGAAAATGTCTTTCTTGCTCCAGGCCTCTCGCCAGTTCTCGGCGACTTTGATGGTGTTCAAATGCACAACGTGACCATGACGCAGCCTGTACAGGCCACCCTTAAATACATGGCCCCTGAGCTTCGCAGCGGAAATGTCGACAAGGTAGAGTCTGCTGTGGATCTCTTCTCCGCGGGAATGGTCCTCGCGGACCTCTTCGAGAACACAAAGGTATCTGACGCGACTACGACGCTCATCTCGTCTCTTCAGTCTGGAGATCCAACACAGCGGCCCACCGCGCTTCAGGCTTTGCGTCACAAGGCCTTCCAGGTCGAGCCCGTAAAAGCGGCTTCATGTGCCATTTGCCTCGACGTTTACCCGGTTAGTGAGGGCGTCTCTTGCGCTGATGACCACTTCACGTGTAAAGAGTGTCTGAGCGGGTTGGTACGTGCGGCTACTCAGCCTAATGCGCACGTCCACGTACTACGAGATGGAAGCATGCGCTGTGTCATGCAAGAATGTGATCTTGTTTTCCCGGGACGTTCCATTGCATCCGCGGTTCCAGACGAAGATTTTGCAGCTTTGCTCGACATCGTGCGCGCGCACTTTGAGCGAGACGCTGCAGCCGAACAAGAGCGTCAGCTCCGTGATCGCGTAGACGCAGTGATCAGCGAACATGGATTGGACCCGACGACGCAGAACCACATTCGCGTCATCCGAAATGAGATTCTGACCTTGTCGTGCCCACGATGCTCGGCACCATTTGCAGACTTTGACGGCTGCTGTGCTCACAAGTGCGGCGCTTGCTCATGCTACTTTTGCGCGTGGTGCTTGCAGGATACAGGCAATGACGCAGATGCTTGTCATCAGCACGTTGCGAGGTGCGCATCAAAGCCAGCCGGCGAACAGGACCCACTCTTTAGCGATATTCCAATTGTGCAGCAAGCATGGGCTCGGCTTCGAGCACAGCGTCTTCATGAGTACCAAGCAGATCATCTTCAGGATGCAGACGTACGCGCTGACGTGTATTTGAAACTGCGTCCA
Source organism: Aurantiochytrium sp. KH105 (assembly GCA_003116975.1). NCBI lineage: Eukaryota > Bigyra > Thraustochytrida > Thraustochytriidae > Aurantiochytrium > Aurantiochytrium sp. KH105. Next base: position 4,365 of record BGKB01000343.1, on the reverse strand, counting down.
TTTATCACGCCGAATATTGTTGACGAGAGTCTCGTGTATCAGTTCGACGCCTTCCTCTCGCACGACTGGGGCAAGGACGAGGCGAACCACGAACTCGTGAGAATGATCAACGCAAAGCTTAAGGCTGCGGGCAAGGTAACGTGGTTTGATGGGGAACGCATAAGCGGCAACATCGTTCAGAAAATCGCTCACGGCATTGAGAACTCGCGCAAAGTGGTGGTTTTCGTCACGAACGAATACATGGAGAAGCTGAAGAGGGAGGAAAGAGATTACTGCAAAGAGGAGTTTCTTGCGGCATATCGTGTTTGCAAGGTGCGCAATATAATTTATGTCATTTTGGAGCCGGAGATGTCCGATACGTCGTTGTGGCGCGGACCGTTGCAGCTTATTTCCGGCGGCGATCTTTATATCGACTTTACGACGCCAGCCAAGCGCGAGAAGAACTTTTCTTCTCTGCTAAGCCAAATCAACGCATGAGCGTGACGCGCACCCGGGTGCGATTGTGATGTAGTTAAAAAGCTGCCAAGGTAAGAAGAGACATGACCCGGCATGGCCACAATTTTAAATTAAAAAAAAACATGTTGTATTGATATTGTTGGCTCTGATGACTGGCTGCAAGCTTGCAACGCGTCTTAACTGTGGAACGTGTTGGGTTCAGGTGGCATACCCTGCGGGGCTAAAGACCCCGCGACCTGAAGTTCGTTTTGATCTGGAGAAAAATGAGGCTCGTCTCGCCACGAATTAAGCCGCTCTTCACATGTCGAAGCACTCAAACTTTGCGTATGCCAGGAAAGGAGGCTGTCTTGCTTGGCAGCGGTGGTCGCTTGTTTTTACCCGCTTAATCATTTTTCACTGACTCTTGAGGTCCGTCTCGATGCAGTTGCGAAATCCTATCGTTGTATCGCAACTGCCATTTGTTCCACACATATGCAGCAAGAACTAGTGCACGAGGGATAGATCATTTTGACTGGCTGAAGAGCCGCGCATTATCGTCACGGTCTCGAGGAGGATGTTTGACAAGCTTGTCCTGGCTGAAGAGAGAGAAGAAGTGAAGAGTAAACTTGATCGTATGGCAAAGAAAGCGCGCATTTTGCAAAAGAGAACATGGCCAGCCCACGTCATTAAGCAGTTAGGACTCGAAATCGCTCCTGCGGTTTCGCCGTTAATGAATGACCATTTTCGAGTTTGTGGCGACGAGTAGTCCGAGCCCGCTGCGCCACGTCAGCGTTCCGTGTCCACGCAAACCAGCAAAGTGACCAGGTGCCTAGGAGCTCCAGTGGCAAAAGCACTAGACAAGACAAGACAGGCGTGAATTAGGCACACGCACGTTGTTTCCTCCTTCAAAGGAGTTAAAAGCATGCCAGCTGCGGCGATGATGACCACGTCTTTTCAAGCAGCGGCAAGCGTTCACGCTTAGCCCATTCTTGAGCCAAGCAGGCCAGGCAGGTCAGGCCAGGCTGCCTCGTGAGCTATGCACATGACCTTCCAGTGGGCATCAATGGCGAACTTGCCGCGCAGCGATCTCGTTGATGTGCCAAGATCCGAACTAGCCAGCCAGGTGTTTGATCCGCGCCATAAAGTGGACCATTGGTCTTTGCAAATGAACAAATGGCCAGAAATGGCCAGATGCAATCGACTAGTCTCGGCCTCTGCGGACTTGTGGACTTGAATCCCACGAAATTTGGAGTTTTTCCAAGATTCAAGACACGCCCCAGCAGATGCAACAACGCCGCGGAGGGTGCGCCAAGGCAGCGCCCGGGGCCGACGGATGGCGTCGGAACCCTGAGGTGCTTGGGCGGGCGCGCGCTCGCGGCAGGTCTCGCCTTAGCGTCTTGCTGCATGGAGTGGCTTGGAAACTGACTGAGCCGACGAGAACAAGGACGATGAAGAGCGCGAAGGCGCGGAGGCGGCGTCTGCGGGCGCGGGTGCCGGCGGCGCAAGCGAGTCAGGAGACCAGCGGGGAGGTTGAGTTTGGTGAGCTGCAGTGGAGGCGTGCGAGCCAGAAAGACCGTCTTGCGCTCCCCGACGTCTCGGCCTCCTGTGCAGTAACGAGGAAGGCGACGAAAAGATGTCCGCAGTGCCCAGGCTCCTGGCGAGCGCTTGTGATCGAAGAAGCCTCGAACGTCGCAATGTAAATGTACTGTGCACGAGGCTTCTCATGAACGTGGTGGTCTTGTATCAATCGCATGGTCAATTCGGCTGCAGTAAAGTCGCTTGTTCAAGAGTCGCGGCAGCTGGCGCAAATGTGATCGACGATGGTTACGCGGGGCATCGATCCGCAAGTACATGTTGACTTGATCCATAGCGCCGATATTGAAACCATAGATGTCGCGTGGTCAACGTGCACATTGCTTCCTGGTCTCAGGTACGCGAAAGACTCGGTGGTGGAGATGACCTCGTTCGGCGAAACGGGCTGTTCTGTTGCTGTTTCTCGAAGCGAGCAAGAGGTCGAGCGGAATGGGGGGAGGGGGGAAGAATTGGCTGGCGCTGTGCTCTGGGATAGTGTGTCGTTGACAACGGCTTACTGGCTGATGAACTTGGACATCAAGCGCACGAGGCGTACTGCGGCCGGCGTCGTGTGAGCTACACTTGGTCGCCTACAATCTTGCTCTCTCCATCCTGGAGTCCCTTAGCTAAGCAGGCAAGGGCCTACTCTTGAACGCCTCTCCGCGGGTCCTATATATAAGCTTATGTATGCAGCGGACATCGTCGTCGACGTCAGGCACGGCTGCTGCTAGTTTTGCCAAAAGCTTCAACCTTCTTGACCAGATTATGTATGTGCCTCTGGCACGCTGAAGCTAACGCTTCATGTCAACCTTGATCTTTGACGATGAGGCGACCTCGACGATCTTGGCGATTATCTCGTTCAGCAAACAAAGCGCCTCATTCATGGTTGATGATGGATGCTCACCGTCAGCAGCCGGAGGAAATGGTCTTCGTTTCATCACGAGAATGCTGATGAAGTGAAAGTCGGCCTCTTTTGAAATTCGGAAGCGCGCTTAGAGATCGTTTTACGCGTGCGAGAAGAGCCCGCAGATGTGCAAGATGGACTTGGTCGTGAACAAAGAGCTAGCAGTCGAAGGCAAAGAGGCTTGTGCATGATCGAGGCCCTTTTCCGTTGCTCCTCACAATGGTTGCCAGTTGCAGAGAAAATTCTATCTGAAGAGACGGTGCCACCCTTGCTCGCGTGCTTTCCGCAGCGGCGACTCGGGCTCTAGAAGTTTCCTCGCCGTCACGTTCACTCGAAGAAGATATTTTATGCATTGCGGAACCTCGCGCAGTTCCGTTGTTGCTGCTCGCAGAGCGCGCGTCCGCGACTACAGGCGACAATCAGACCGGGTGCTTCTCCGCTGCGCATGCGACCGCCCGGAAGGGCCGGGCCAACGCGTGTTTGCAGCTGGCAGACAATGGGATGGGTCCCATTCACTGCCTGATGTCATGCGTAGTACAGCTTGCCGGCAAAGTCGCTTGCAATTTGCGTTGCACTCACAACTTGCGCTGCGTTCACAACTTGCGTTGCGCTCGTAGTTTGCGTTGCGCAGGCACGGTAGCTGACAGTGAGTGCAAGAATTTCGTCTTGCCGCCTGACAGTGAGGAAAAGGAAACCCAGCGCGACTAAATGCACGTGCGCTTTCAGCTGTTCGCGTGCGGCGTGCTGCGTGCGGCGCATCCAAAAAGGTGAATCCTTGGTGTGTATCCCGAGAACGCGCGCGTGCGCCGCACGGTTTGTCATGGCGCGGCTGCAGAGAATTGAAATTCTCTTTTCCACGTCACTTCCGACGTGTTCATTGCCTTACTAAGAGGGAAGCCAGAGTAAGTACGCACGTACGAGATCAGCTTGATAACAGAAGTCGTGGCGATGAGCAAAGACTGCCCAGATCTGCCAGCAGCGAACCCGAGCTTCAAGTAAATACGCGAACTCTATTCAACGAGAATATCTGACCTTTGCCGTAATCTGCAGTGAAATCGCTCATTCGCAACAATATTCGTCGCTCAGACTTACGTTTGATTTGTCAACATTACGGCAACCATTTGGTGGTCCTCACGATTCGCAGCTCTAGCTTCAATAGTACTTTTACAATGCTACGTATCGCAACTCCTCATCATCGTGCGAAGACTCGCAGAGGTCACCTAAAAGCCCGAGCGCTCGGTCTGCAAGCTACAATCTGCTTCTCCAAGTTTTACAGCCCAAGCTCGGCGGGACAGCAAAACGCAATTTCGGCAAAAAAAAAATGCAAAAAAAAACATTCAACACCGGGACTTCGCGTGCAGTCCCCTATCACACTACTAACCCGGCCCTACGTGACTTTTCTGCTCAGTGCGAATGAGATGAGGAGTTGCCCACGTGGTATGATCGAATGTGGA
>BGKB01000342.1:886-15694 GCA_003116975.1 Aurantiochytrium sp. KH105 | reverse complement strand
CTCAATACACTGCTTGTAGACGCCCGGTCCTTTTCAGCAGTCGCGGAGTTCGCGGGGAAAGTGTCCTTCTTGTTGTTCTGAGCTCGCTTGCGACTGCGGCGGAGAGCGCTTCCTGTGGGATCGTGCCTTGGGATCGTCCCACACGAGACTGTGTTGGGCACTCGCGAGCGCGTCTTGACCAGAGATTTTCTTACCGTCAACGTATTGCTGCAAGGCTGGTGGCACGGAGAGGATGTGGCCGCCTCAGGAGACGAGTAGTTGGCAACAAGCACAGTGAGTGTGTCAAAAATGCACTGGATCGTCTTCTCGTTGGCATGTGGGCGCATAAGAAACCCGCCTCCCGCGCTCTCGACCAGAACGGATTTCGTGAGCTTTTTCGGCTTCTCGATCTCGCGAGGGTTCTTATTTGTCACCATTCGGAAAAAGCTCATGCGAGCCTTGAGAGCCGCGGCGCTGCATTGCTGGCCTACGCGTTTTGCAATGGTGTCATCCAAATCCTCAGGCGCTGTCGGAGACCCCCCTACGAGGGCGCGGCTGTCGGCAGACACGAAGAAGAAACCCGTCGTGGAAGCTTCATCGGCGGCGGGCAGTTCAATTGCCTGAAAGCTGTTGAGAACGGCGTCATTGACACCTCGCTCCGCCTCGGGTTCCACACGCACGCGCGACGTCACCGCGTCGTAGACGATCCGACGAAGATCAAACGACGAGAAGCGTGCAACGGCAACGAGGCTGGTATTCGCCGCCCGAAAGCACATGCCCTGGCGCGTGACGATGCCGATCTTCCCAAATCGCGTCCCAAGCTTGAGGGCAGCCGCGTCCCCGGCGTCTGGGCCGCCGCTGAGCTCAATGGGCTCCTCGCTCGGGTGGAGGCGTAGTGTCTCGGCCTCGATGAGCGGTGGCTCTGCATCAGAGATTTTGGAAGTGACAGTGGGCATCTCCTCGACGCGTGTCATGTCGACTGTATCATTATCGCCTCCGCCTTTGAGCAGCGACAGCCCATCATCGGGGACCTGGAGACTGTCACAGGACGCCGGCTCTTCGCGGGCTACGCCAGCTGTATCGTCGACCGCTGCGACGGGTGGCAGCTCCCTGGAGGGGCCACAGATCGCCAGGAAGGCGGTGGAAGAGGAGGCCAGCCACTTGCGCTCGTTATAGATCAAGTGGGCGAAGTCCCGCAGAAGGTATTGGAGATACTCCTCCGCTTGTCTCCAGAAGACGATTTTTTTCTTCTTTTTCAGAGTTTCGTACAACTCGTCGAAGCGCTCTCGAGCGGCATTGGCGCCTTCCGTGCCGTCAGCGTCGTATCGTTGCAATCGATCAGGGTGCAGGAAGAGGTAGAACTGTCGAAGGAGAGTCTGTCCTCGCATCTCACTTAATGCATCAACTCTGCGCGCGAGATCGTCGAGGCCATTCTGGCGCTTGGTGGTTTCGAGAGTGTCCACGAAGAAGTGGCTGACGAGCGCCATACAGCATTCTGAGAGCACCGTTTGGAAGGTTCGCAGCGGCTTCTGGACCTTTTTGCCGTGCGTCAGTGCGTTGTCGCGTATTTTAGCGACCATTGGGGCTGTTTCGGGGTTGTCACTGCGCGTGTGGATAGTGCGTGCTCGCTAGTTTGTGGTCTGGTGGCTAGTTTGCGGTCTGGTGGCTCAGGAGCTTGACAGGCGCTAACCGTTTGTGGGTCCTTAGGATTTTTCTTTTCTTTTCTTTTTTGAAATTCAAAATTCAAATGGAAGGGGAGGAGGGTAGTCTAAGAATCGACGCATGGACGTAAGCCATTTGTCTCCCCCACCACCAGTCCCCAATTGTCTACCTCTGGACAACACGAGGCGGTGCGGTCGCGGCGTTGAGAGCTCGCCTGAGGTAGCGAGGCGGGCCGTATCTATGAATCGCAAGGCAGGCCGCTCGGAAGACGAGGCGGCGGGTGGCGGCGGATGGCGTTCACAGCCCTTCTTGCTGATCTTTCTGACCAAGCTCAACTAGCTTGTCTCCGTGTGGTGGTGGTGGATGCTTTGTTTCATTCATTTTCCAATCAGGAGCGCGCCGCCGAAGACACTGCCCTTGTGAGTTGCTTTCCATCGTGGCAATATCCGCCGTGTTTGAAAGGGCAAAGACAAGAGAATCTTAGCGGAGAGATATGGTTTATTCGGTGAATCTTACTGACCTATGTTATGAAGTCGAGCGGGCTTATCTACCTGTGATGGTGATGGATGCTTTTTCTCCCGTTCACTCGAGGAACGCGCCGCCGAAGACACCGCCCTCATGCGTCGCTCTTCCCTCGCGGCATGACTCGCTTGCTAGCGCCGCCTTGCTCAAGAGGGCAATGACAACCAGCACGCTGCCTGCAACGAACAGCACGAAAAGGGAGAGCACAGCATTCGTGCGTCGGAAGTGCGCCGTAAGAATCTCGGCAACATCCGCGCCCCCAATAACCTTAGCACTCATGACTTGTTCCACGCGCGCGACCACACGCTCGCCTTGACGCTGCAGCGCGGCTTCGAGGCCATCGACGGAGCTAAGCTCCACATGCCGCTGCTGCAGGGCTTGCAGCTCCTGCTGGAGTCTGCCATACTCTGCGCGCTCCAGCTGCGTCGTGATCTTTGACGCGTTGAGATCCTCGCCAAGGCGGACCTGTTTGCTTTGCAGGTCGACGAGCTGCTTGCGGTTGCCCGCAAGGTTCTTGCGGCATTCCTCGGCCTCAAGCCTGCTCTCGTCTCGCGCCTGCTCGGCTCTTTGCGCACGCGACGCGTTTGCTTGCTCCGCCGCCTGGGCCCTCGCGAGATCTCTCCGCACACGGTCGAGCTCACGCGTGCGCTCCTGAAGGTTAGTCTTGAGGTTCAGAACCGTGGCGTCCTTGCCTGCGAGTTCACTCTGCAGCAGCTCAATCATCAGCTGCTCCCTGTCGTCCGCGCGAGGGCCCCGGGCAGTATGAGGCAACTCCTCGTCACGGGGCAAGCAGCTGGCCTCGGTTTCCCTGTCGTTGCCGTCGTTGTCGTTGAGGTCCTCCTCGTTGCCGTCGTCGTCGTTGAGGTCCTCCTCGTCGAGGTCGTCCTCGTCCTCTGTGCCAGCGCTGCTGACATCGACTGCGCCGCTGCCGCTGGTGTCCGACCAGGAGGACAGGCTCCCGCTGCTATGACCGCTGTCGCTGCCGCCGCCGCCGTCTTCGTGGGCTTGCTCGCTGGCGGCTGCTGGCGGCTGCGCAGCGAAAGCCTCCTTCCCTCTGCCATCGCGGGCGGCGCCCCTGTATCCACGGAAGCGGGCGTTGGTAAAGAGATCGACGAGCTCGGAGACCTCGCCGTCGCGGGCGTCCTCGGCGCGGGCGTCCATCTCGAGGCAGTCCTGCAGCAGCCCCTCGCGATTCGTCTGATTTTCTTGCTGGCGCGAAGCGCGAAGGGATGCTTGTTGGGGCTCACGAAGGTCGCGATGGCTTCTCGTTTTGTTCGATGAGTCGGGAAAGAGAGGGCACTGGGTGGAAGTCGTGTGCAACGGGCGCTTCCTGCGAGTGAGGAGAAAGGTGGGTGGGGGGCAGCCTGGACACGAGCCAAAGAGAGGCCGGAGACTGGGGAGACCGCGCGTGATGTTCGTCGCACGTTTCGCTGCGCCTCGAATGGACGAGGGCGAGGAAAGCGTGCAACCGCCACCAGCAGTTCCATATTGGCGCGCAGTGAACCAAGGCGACGTGTCATTTCCCAGGGCCGAAGAACGGATTATTCCAATTCAAATTTGGCACAAATTCGCAAAAGATAATCTGGGCTGCTCTGCTGCCACTGCTGTTGCTGTACAGTGGGCGTATGCTGCGGCCGGTCGTTAGGTGGGGCGAGTGACCTGCGGTTCGACGCACGCCTCGCTGCGCCTTGAATGGACGCAGCACGGCCACGCGCCGGGAGTGCGTGCAACCGCCACCAGCGGTTCCATTTGGCGCGCAGTGAACTAAGGCGACGTGTCATTTCCCGGGGTCCAAGAACGCATTATTCCAATTCAAACTTGTGCTGTTGCTGTACAGAGGGCGTACGCTGGCACGGCCGGTCGTTAGGTGGGGCGAGTGACCTGCGGTTCGACGCACGCCTCGCTGCGCCTTGAATGGATGTAGCACGGCCACGCGCCTGGAGTGCGTGCAACCGCCACTAGCGGTTCCATTTTGGCGCGCAGTGAACCAAGGCGACGTGTCATTTCCCAGGGCCCAAGAACGCAATTTTCCAATTCAAATTTGTGGCGCAAAAGATACTCTGGGCTGCTCTGCTACTGTTGCTGTACAGGGGCGGGGGGTATGCTGGCACGGCCGGTCGTTCGGTGGGGCGAGTGACCTGCGGCTCGACGCACGCCTCGCGGCGCCTTGAATGAACGTACCACGGCTACGCGCACAAGCGTGCAACCGCCACAAGGCATCTCCAGCGGCGCTTCTTATAAGAAAAGGGGCTTGGCAACCCTTTTATGAGTTTTGAATTTTGGTGCAATGGAAGAGAAGCAGCGCTCGCCGCCCGCAAGCAAGGCAATCAGGACTAAGACTGAAACCAGAACTCAAACCAGAACCAGAACCAGAACCAAAACCAAAACCAAAACAACCGCAAGCAAAAGCCAAGCAAGCCAAGCAAAAAGAAAGACCATGCCTGCCGCCCGGAAGCCCACGCCTTTCAGGCCCCGAAAGCCCGAAGCCCCTGCAGAAAACCCGTATGCTTACGACGATGAGCATTACGAGTCCAAGGACCCGGACCAAGAGGTCCCCAGCCTGAGGGAAGACTACAACCCATTCCATGCCCAAAACAAGCGGGACGCGGTGGCGCTCGTCGTGGAGGGCGCTCGCGAGAGCGCGCTCAAGATGGCCAAGGCTTACAACACCACGAGTCAACTTTTGCAAGACGCGATTGATTCCGACAAAAACCCGCTTCCGCCTGCCAAAGGCGAAGAGCTCGACAAGCTTGACGCTTCTCATCGCCAGAATCGGCTCAACAACAAAGCCGCGCGCCGCATGTCGGAGTTCACCGAGGACAATGACATCGATGCCGACCTCTGTCGGCAGTATGAGCCTCGCAAGCAGCAGCTTCTCAATGGAAAGCCGGTCGAACCCCTTGGTCCCTCTGACGCCCCCCAGAGCGTGGCGTTTGTCAAGTTCAATAAGGGCGGATTGCGACTTGTTCTGCCTTTCTCCAAGTCGTTCGTATGCTTGTTTGGCGCTTTCAAAGAGGATGAACTCTCACACGAGCTGGTGCTTGCGTTGTACAATCTTCAGTTCGCTGCCGGGGCATCTATGCTCGCGCAAGGTCACCGCAAGCCGGGTGGCTACTCGCGGTTCACAAAGCGCAAAAACGAGTCCTGGTCATACAAATGGTACGTCAGCTTGATGGAAAACAAGCACGTCATGGACAAGATGGTAAACGTTCACAAGGTCTGCCGTCGCGCCTACCTGCAAGCCTTTCACGAGGAGAAGGTCGCCGAATCCACGCGCCAGCAGAGGGAGTTCAGAGCGGAAACCAGGGCAAAACTCAAGGAGAGCAATGATCGATTTACACCTGCTGGACGGGAGCTCCTTGAAACACTCATGAGGATCGATGCGAGCCTTCAAGAAGAAGAGTTCGCTGAGCGTCAAGCGGAGGCACCGCTTTCAAAAGGGCTCGGCCAGGACCAAAAGGCTCGTCGTAAAAGACAGCGCGGCTCGCTCGAAAAAGCCCAAGGTCAACACGGGGACCCGGACGAGACCACTTGCAAGGTCGCGGGCTGCTCACAAAAAAGGCAGCGCCATGGCTACTGCCTCCAGCACCTGTCCACTCGCAACGAGGGCTAGACCAACGGCTGCTTCTCATTTTAGCGGCGGTGGCCTTCGTTCAGAGGCACGACCGCTCACGACTACCCCTGGCGGGCGCCAAAAACTGTGCCGCGCGCCAATTCTGCCCCGTCGGCCTCGACGATGACGCGCCGTCGCTCAGCGTTGCCAACGAGCGTGGTCCTCTCGGGTCACTCGCTGTCGAGGCCCCTTATGACGAATCAAGAGCACCGCAACAACGCCCGGTCCATTTTGTAAGGCGTAATATAAGAGATTTTTGCTCTCCCGGCCCCAATTTCGCATTATCAATAACAAGGCGTATTCTCTGGTTCGTGGCCAGCTCTTATCCTTGCCGGTTGCATTCCAAGAACTTGTCGGGGTCTGCGTGAGATGTAGCTCGAATTAACGCACGGCGCAGATCGCCTTGCATGCATCAGTGAAAAAACGAGCACTTTGGCACGGCACTTCTCTGGATGCCGTAAAGTCAAGGCAAGCAATCCGTGCCACAGTTTGCAAGCAGTTACGCAAAGTCTGAGTCAAGTCAAGCCCATCTCTTGCACATGCCCATTGGGATGCACTTTTCCCATGAAAAGGAGCAAAAAAAGCAAGCGCACGTGGTCAAGGCATGTCAAACCGAGCCCCAACTTGTTGTCAACCCACACGCATCCGCACCTTTCATGGGACTTTTTGGGACGCCTGCGCATGAGTAGAGGCGCAAATTGCCTTCTTTCTACCATAAAAAATGGGCAACAAACCAAGTCCGCCTTGTCAAGTCACGTCAAACAAAGTCCGTACTTGTCAATCCACCTGTCTACCGCATTCGCACCATGCATGGTACTTTTTCGGGTCGCCAGCGCACGAGTCATCTGGACGCAGCTTGCCCTTTCTGCCATTGAAAAGGGGACAACAAACGAAGCCCCTGTTGCCACTCATGCCACCTTTTGGCCAAGCCCCGCAATCGAGGTACTCAAAGTCTGAGGAGTCAAGTCAAGCCGATCAAGCTCACAATGTGGTGGTGGAAATGGGCGCCCCATGGGTCATTCTGCGCCACCAGAAAAGCGGCGTCAAGCCGCTCCAAGTCTTCCTATCCATTTGCCAACTCAAGCCACCCTTGCCAAGCCATCCCGCCCCACGTCAAAGGGCCATCCCGCTGGACAGGCGACCCTCTCAGGCAAAATCAACTCACAGCAAGCCCTATCTGCCAACTCCCTCTATCAACCGACCTAACGCCCTCACGACGCCAGAGAGGTTGGCGGCCGGAATGATGATCTCGGGCTCATCGTTGATGTTGATGACGCGCACGCTGGCGCCAGCAAGGGGCTCGCTGGTGAGGTCTGACAAGGAGCTCCACGGGGCAGCCCTCGGAAACATCCGCGCCACAGCCGCCCATGGCGTTACCTTCGAGATCCGCTGTTGTTAACGCGTCGCCAAACGCCGTCGGCATCGTGTTGTACCACCCGTTGCACAGCGGACCCTCACACGGAAAGGTATCGATGCCATCCTCGTTGATGCAATACGAGAACGACCAGGCCGTAACAGGGTTGCTCTCGGTCGAAATGGCAGGACCACAAATCGGCCACTCGTTCGCGCTAAAATAGTCCGTCGCGGACATCAGATACATGGTCAGCGTGGCAATGTCAACTCCCGCGTACGTCTCGCCCTCAACAAGGGGAGTCGTCAGCTCCTCGTCAAGGTAAAAGATACCCTCGGAAGCCGGCAGCAACGTGTCAATCAAGAACGACTTGGCACGCGGGCACAAGACGCTGTCGAAACGCTCGCAATACTCGTCGCTGCCAGAGAGCGAGATCTCAAGCGCCGTTTCCTCGTACGTCATGAGGTCCGTCTGCTCCGTCATGGTCAACACATTCGTCACCGTTGTCGTCACCGTTCCCATAGGACCAACTTCTGGAACTTCATCCGTAGCATAGAACTGGAAGGTCGAGTTGCCAAGGATTGCTGACGCACCGCCATCCACACCTGCCGGGCACGGGTTCTCCGAACCATCGTACGTAAGGCAAGCCTCAAAGCAAAGATAGACTTCCACCACACCATCAGAAGAAGATGACCATATTGGGGCGTCAGCGGACGTGAACGTCGTGTTGACCGTGATCTCGGTCATGATGCTCGAATCATATGGCGGGCATTCGAGCGAGCAATTCGGACGGAAAAGAACACCAAGCTTGACCGCGTCCGCAGGCGCAAGAACCGTTACGCTGTCCATTCCACCCAGGGTAGTGCACGAATTGTCCAGCAAAGTCTCGTCCTGCGTATCTAGTACGCCATCCAGATACTGGACTTGGCGCGTCGCGCAATCTGCGTCCGTCACGCGAAACGTCAAGAGCTGGGCGCCGGCATGCGGGGTGTGAGCAGCCGTCTCGGTGCCGACCGTCTGCTCCGGAGCATCGTTCGTGCCAACCGCCTCGGGCGACAGGGGTTGCCGCAGCCGGCGTCATCGAGCCGTCCGAGCCAGTCACCGTGAAGAACGTCGTGTTCGACCAGCCCCAGTCGTCCTCCACGCCGTTCATCCACTCCAAATCGGTAACCGTAGGGTTCACCACCGCCGAAGGTGTGATCACGATACTATTGTAGCGGAATGAGTTGCCCAGAAAATCACCATCCGTAGAACTCGTCAACGTGTACGTCATCGACTCGGTGCCGAAAAACACATCGTCAAAGTCAAACACCGCTTTCGTCAAATCCACAGCCGTGTATTCATCCTCCGAAAACGTCTGACGCACAACATCGTTCGCAGGCACCGGACCCGAGTTCAACAATTTCGCAGCAAAGTTGTCAGCGATCTCCGAGCTGCCCAACGACTCATTGTAAAAAGAGAAATGCAAAATGTCGCCGGGGAAAGAGTGGTAGGGAGTGGCGCCGGTGTTGAACCCAGAGAGTAAACGGCGAAGATCCCAGGCGCAGGACGTGCGAGGAGTCGAAGTTGGAGAAAGTGATCTCATTGCTGGTAATTTGGTTGTTCGACGAGTCAATTGACTCATCTTCTGCGTGGACCTGAGGATTTGCTGTGAAGACATCCCTACCAAAAGCATATGAACCAATGAGGAGAATGTGAAAAGATTGCCCGCAGAAATCGCACTGGACGAGAAAGACAGCGTGATGCAATCTGCATCGGCGCCACTGAACCGATACTCCAGATCAAACCGGTCAGCATCTTCCTTGTACAGAAGTTGCATTCCATAGTTCCGGGCAGAATTCGTGCAGCCTTAAGTATATGAATCGCCAACCGTTGTCGAGTCCTTCTCTTCACCGATTTCAAACAGCACGTATTGCTTCGATGTCCCATCCGTTGACGAGAAGCTCGGCCTGATCCAATATTCAAGCGTAAAGTCTGTGACGCCATCAAGCTCCGTGAGGAGGCTCGCCGCGGTTGAAGTGCTCTTTGCAAAGTAAACAAGGGAAAGGTTGGTGCCGGATCCAGAGGCAAGGTACCGTGCGCCAACGGAGTGCATGCCGTTGTAGGCGTACTCGAAGACGTTGTAGGCGTACTCGAAGACGGTGCCGTCGCCATCGGTGTAAGTGGGGCCCTTTTCCAGAGTAGCCCAGCTGCTCGGGAAGGTGAGTCCTCCAAGGTAATTTTCGGTGACGCTGTCGGCAAAGGCCGTCGTCTTGCACTCTGCCTGGCTAAACGTGAACTCCGTCAGCAGGTTATCCTCGTACCTCGCCGCCTCTGCGCCGCTGTTCGCTACCGCTACGACGACGGCCACGACGGCCAGCGCTGCCTGTCGCACGCCCATCTTTCTCCTCCTCCTTGTCCTTTCTCGGCTTTCCTCCTTCGCTCTTGCTCCTCTTGCTCCTCTTGCTCCTTCCCTCGCGCAGCGGCTGCGCGCTCTGCGTCTCCGCTTGCGGCGTCCGCTGCTGCTGCTGCCGCTGCCGCTGCTGCTGCCTGGCTCCGCGCGGCGCGGCGGCGCGTCGCGGCTGCCCAAGGCGCGGGCGCTCGCTCGGGCGCGCGCGTGTGCACGTGCGCGAGCGCGAAAAGTTTTTGCCGCTGCACGCGCCTCGCGCCGGGGAAATCGCGGCCGCCGGGGAAACCCCGCGCCCCGAGAGCCGGAGAGAGAGAGGGAGAGGGAGGGAGGCGGCGGTGGTTGGCACCGCCGCCGCGCCGCCTCGCGCACCCCGGGCCGGACGCGCGAGCGCAGGCCGGCGCGGGAGGAGAGGAGGAGGCGGGAGGAAGCGGCGGCCGCGGGGCGGAGAGAGCGGGGGGAAGCGGGCGGACGCGCCGGACGCGCTGGACGGATGCGCAGGCGGCGGCGGAGGGAGGGAGGGAGGGGAGGGATGGCCGCGGCGGAGAGGGAGAGGGCGGCGAGGAGCGCGCGCACGTGCACACACGGCCGGGTTGACCCGAGAGGGGGCGAACGCCAGTGGCGGGGAGACTTTTGGCCGCAGCTGTACCTCCAATCAAGGGCGCGGAGTTTTTAGTTGCGAAGATAGTCGCGACTAGTTTGATTGATAGTTTTTCCGGGAGGGGGGTGTGCGCCGGGCCTGTGGAGGAGGAGGAGGAGCACGTTGTCGTCAGGCAGTCAAGGATTTCTTTCGCCTTGGATCTCGCCTTGGATTTGGGACTCCAGGAGGCGCGCGCGGCGCGAGCTGCGTGGAGCAGATGGGCGGCGGTGACGCGGATGGCCGAGCCTGAGCGCGTCCGCGCGGAGGCGGAGGCGAGGTTTGCTGCGGCGCGTGGAGATGTAGAGAAGGCGAAATTTAGATGGCGCGCGCGGAATTCGGGATGAGCAAGGATGCCCGAAACTTGGCGCAACGTGGGCCCGGCGAGAGAAGAAGGTGCAGGCACGGAAGGGCAGTCGCACGCAGGGTGCGCGCGCGCTGATAGGTGCTGAAGAAGTGGGAAATACTATACCTGCTTTATTGCGCGGGTTATTAGAATGAAGATAGCTCTGACGAGAAAGCCTGCACGTCACAGACCTTGGACAAGGCAAGAATGGCTTCCGAGCTTGCGAGTATAGATCAAAGTACAGCAGGCTTTCGCCGCTGCAACGACTCGTGCATTCTCAGGTAGGACCGGTGACGTCTACGTAATCACAAGTCCGCAACTCCAAACTGTTGTTTGATCGCACCCGGTTCAGTTGTACTGATAAGTGTCTCATTGGAGGAGGAGTAAAGTCGGTCATAGAGCTTGGATGAGGCTGCTCAAGCTCTCAATTTGAAGCATGCGAAGCTTACAGCAAAGCGCGCGAAAGACCTGCGGTCATGAGCACCTCGACGAAAGAATTTGTTAGAAGTCGTTTTCGTAACCGAAGAACCGAGAAGGCATCGGAGAGCGAAAGCCTTACGTTTCTGTACTTCTTCCTTTCCTATCAAGTGCAAAGTAGGACTTCATTGCTTCGTGTTCTGATCCGCATGATCTTTTGGAAACGACTTTTATCGAGGCCGCGTGTTGACTTGCGAGAGGAGATCCAGCGCCGAAGTCTCAGCCATGCAAAATGGTCACAACTTGCTCCCAAGAGCAGTTCGTTCTATCGTCTTCGTCAAAATCAACTGAGCAAACGCGTGAAGCGGAAGTCATCGCTCCGTGCCGTCGATGTAAAGACCAAGCCGAGTCTGCCCCGACAAGGCATAACTTTCGTCTGCAGTGAAGCAAAGGCCGATGCCAACTCTTTATTCCCTTCCATACGTTGCGAATAACTTTTTCGTCAATGTCCACTGTAGAGACAGCGAACCCATGACTGACGAGACATTATCCCTCAAAGACGAAAGCTCGTTTCATATCATTGGGTCTTTAGCTTTGCAGAGTATCTCTGCTCCTTGGCCAAGATATGCCCAGAATAATGAGACACATGGGACCATCTGAAACCATTTGATAAAATCTTTTCTTTCTAAATTCGCGAGGCTCGCGACCCTGCAACCATTTCTCATTTTCTGGACGCCGCCTCCTCCTGCAAGGCGATAACTTTCCTCACTTGCGACGCGAGTTCGTCGACCTCTTTCTCCAGACCACCGCCCAACATTGACACAAAAAGTGGATTTCCACTCCAACCCGCGCGAAAGGCATTGTGCCAGCTCGATGTCTTGTCCAACCCGGATTCTAGCACGCACGGAATCATGTTCGCTGGTTTATGACTCTCCAATGCGTAGTAAAACTCTGTGCGACAGTAGTCATCTTCTGTTCTCTCCTTGTTGACCTTCTCCATGTACCTGCTTGTGACAAAGACTATGACCACCTTGGACTGATCGATCCCGTCGGCCATTGACTTGAGAATGTCTTGTTTCATATCGTTCGTGTCGAGCCAGCAGTTGATGCCCCGAGCCTTGAGAGATTTGGCCACATTTTGGACAATGGCGTGCGTTTCACGATTTATCCCCCAATCATGCGACAGGAAGGCATGAAAACGCTTATCAGTGCTAAGTAGACGCTTTGCCTCTTCGCTGCTATCAGCGAAAATGGCGAACGAGGACACGTCCAGCGATCCAATTCCAAGCGAAGGCACCATCTTGCTGCCCTTGGTGAGAGCCTTTTCGAGCTTTTCCATCGAGGCGCATGCAACCTTTAGGTCTGTACCATCTGAACTGACAAAAAGCCTTGGGCCGAGATTTCCCTTCATGAAGTGTGAATTGATAGAGTCGAGACTTCGCTTGAGGATCTGGACATGATGCGTCAAGTGTTTATCTGTGGGTTTCTGAAAGTAGAACATCACCCGTTGACCGATCGTCTCCAGGATCACGCCCACATTGTCAAAGTTTATACTTGCGAGATTCGCACACAGTGTCAATACGCGCATGTAATCCGAGAGACTTTGAACGATACTGGCAACAAGACGCTGAAAGACACCTTGAGGCAGAACTCTGAAATCGACGTACGCCAATGCATGATCTCCACCAAGCTGCTCAAAGGCTTCTCTCTTCACATCATCATCAACGGGGCGCAAAATGCTTGGCAAGAGTAGCGCGCCTTCTTCGTCCACTTCATCTTCGTCCTCTTCATCTTCGTCACCAATCCAAGGACTTGGGCACGCCAAAAGCATGGACTTCATCAGTTCCGTCAGGTACTCGACAGGTTGACCTTCCCAGAGACTCTCCAAAAGCTCGCGACTCGCGACTCCACGCGTTGACCAGCGTTCAAGCGCATCTCTCAGCTCGCTCGAGAAATCTTCGTCACCGAGTAGCCTCTGTTTGTGCCTCTCCATGTGGCCCATCTCCGGGTCGCAAATGACGCGCGAAAGGTTTTCCAGAAGCCACTGTGGCCGAATCACGACGATTTGGCTCAACATGTCGTTCTGCCCAGAGGTCAGGTGCACAAGCACGCCGAGTTCGTGCATGAAATTTAGCATCCCGTCCACATTTTCCTTTGGGACATAGCATCGTTCTTCGGCAAGCTTTCTCACCGCGTCCAGCGACAGGTAGTCAACGTCCTGCGAGAGAAGCTGCTCCAAGCAATAAGACCACCGCACAGGTACCTTTTCCTTCACAAAGTCTTCCTTTGCCGCCGAGGCAGAGAGTGCCACGCGCAGACGAGAAACGCGCTCATCCGCGTCCTGCCGATCCGTGTTGTCGATGGGGAAGAAATAGAGGGTTGTCTTCCTCTTTCCTTTGCCCGTCGTGTTGCCAATCACAGTCGACAAGCCACCATGTTTTTTGTTGAGCACCTTTGTCCGAAGAATTTGGTCGATCTCCTTGTGTTGCTCCAAGGAAGACACCTCGTCAAGATAAGTCCCAACAATCGCAATCTTGACATCTGGTGCGTGAAGGCGAATGGAGTCGATCCAGAAACAGAGGGTCTCCAAGGCCTCCTCTTGTGAGGCAAGCTTCTCGACCTCTTCTTCCTCGAGAACACCCTCGAAGTGCTCTTTGCCCAGTACCTCGCGCATGTCAAAGACGAGTACGTAGACTCCGTATTGAGTAAGAAAGAGATGGTGCAAGGCGTAAAAGACCTCCTGTCCACCGTAGTCCCAGATCGTGAAGCTGATTTCCTCATCCGGCTCGCCAGCTTTCTCCTTTACCTGAAGACGAAGCGGCGTGCTGACTGCTTTCGCGACCTCTATTTCGTTGAAACGCATCGGTACTGGGCTAGAAGCAGACTTACGAGATCTGGAAGCTCGTGTCGCAGCAAGTGATGCACGGCGGGAGACGCGCTTTGCAAAACTCTGCCGGCGATATTGAAGCTTGGAAAGCAGCTCGCCCAGATCGGAGTCGGAGATGTTATAACGCTCCTTCCAGTCTTGCGTGCTGATAAGTGAGAGGTCCACGCCAATTGTAGATTCATGAACGAGGTTGACTGGTTGATCCAAAAGCGTGCGAATCGTCGATGTCTTCCCTGCGGCGCCCTTGCCCACAACCATGAGCTTGGCGCGACCCCAGCGAACTTTTTTGTTGGCCTTGAGCGCCTTAACAGCTGCTTTGCAAGCCTTATCTGCCTCATTGCTCCGAAGCTCAATTCGAGCTGGAATGCGGGCCAGTATTCCGGCTGAGATTTTGTCTTCGTCCAAGCTGATTTAGAAAAGAAATTGATCATTAGTCCCTTCACTTCGTCTTTCCTGTGATAAACAATAGAACTCTTGCAAACGTACCTGATAACTTCAAGCGAGGTGTTCTTCTCCAGCGCACTCACCAAGGCTGCTGCACCCACATCACCGATGTTGTTCCTGCTTAGGCTGTGGTTTTATGGATCAGAGTAAGTACAAAACGCTCATTGCCTTCACCGTTATCTTGTACAATCATGTCTCTCTGCTTCTTGCCTCCACAATCGAAAGTCTTGCCTTCAATCAAACGCAGCAAAACACAACCGAACCAACTTACTTCAAAGACGTAAGCGAGCTGTTCTTGCCCAAGCCTTCCCCGAGCCCAACGGCGCCCGAGTCGCCGATATAGTTCAAAGTAAGACTGTGCATGATGATTGTGGTGTGGCATGGCATTCATTGCATTCATTGCATTCATTGATGAGCGCGAAGTGGCTGTCAGTGTCCACCCTCATGTCGCCGTCGCCGTCATCTTGGCGCAGTCCCGCCTTTCTGCTCTCCGCCACGAACGCCCACCTGCCTTCCTTCACGCAGAAATCCACGCATGCCGCCTTCTTGCGTTGTCCAATCCAA
>BGKB01000341.1:0-11136 GCA_003116975.1 Aurantiochytrium sp. KH105 | reverse complement strand
CGGCGGCAAGTCCAACACCGGTGAGGGTGGCGAGGACCCGGAACGCTTCACCTGGGTCGGCCACAACGGCGAGAGCAAGCGCAGCTCCATCAAGCAGGTCGCCTCGGGTCGCTTTGGCGTCTCGTCGCTGTACCTCGCCAACGCGGACGAGATCCAGATCAAGATGGCCCAGGGCGCCAAGCCCGGTGAGGGTGGCGAGCTCCCCGGCAAGAAGGTCTTTGGCCAGATTGCCGTGATCCGTAACTCGACCGAGGGCGTCGGCCTCATCTCTCCGCCCCCGCACCACGACATTTACTCGATTGAGGATCTGGCGCAGCTCATCCACGATCTCAAGAACGCCAACCCGCGCGCGCGCATCTCTGTCAAGCTCGTCTCTGAGGTTGGCGTCGGCGTCATCGCTGCGGGTGTCGCCAAGGCCAAGGCCGACCATATTGTTGTCAGCGGCGGTGACGGCGGCACCGGTGCCGCCGCCTGGACCGGCATTAAGCACGCAGGTCTTCCCTGGGAGCTCGGCATTGCCGAGACGCACCAGAGTCTCGTGCTCAACAACCTCCGCTCGCGCGTCACGCTCCAGACGGACGGTCAGATGAAGACCGGTCGCGATGTGGCCATTGCCTTTCTCCTCGGTGCTGAGGAGGTGGCCTTTGCGACGGCCCCGCTCATTGCCCTTGGCTGCATCATGATGCGCAAGTGCCACCTGAACACGTGCCCTGTGGGCATTGCGACGCAGGACCCCGTGCTCCGCAAGAAGTTCTTTGGCAAGCCCGAGTACGTCATTAACTTTTTGTTCATGGTCGCCGAGGAGGTCCGCACGATCATGGCCCAGATTGGCATGCGCAGCGTCGAGGAAATGGTCGGCCGCGCCGACCTGCTCGAGGCCGACCCGGCCGTGCTGTCGCGCTCGGACAAGACGCAGCTCATGGACCTGAGCAAGATCCTCATCCCTTCGACGCAGATTGCCCGCAACTCGCCGCTCTCGCTCGTGTCCCCCGACGAGCCTGTGCTCATGGTCAAGACCATTGCGCAGGACCACAGCCTCGACAAGGCCCTGGACATGGAGATCATCCGCCAGGCGCGCCCTGCTCTCGAGAAGATGCGCCCCGTGCAGATTGAGCTCGACATTGTCAACATCAACCGCACGGTGGGCACCATGCTCTCGTACGAGATCTCGCGCCGCTTTGGCAACGACGGCCTGCCCACGGGCACGATCCGCGTTGTGCTCACGGGTTCTGCAGGTCAGAGTCTCGGTGCCTTTTTGGCGCGCGGTGTGCTCATCGAGTGCGTCGGTGACGCCAATGACTTTTTTGGCAAGGGTCTTTCGGGCGGCCACCTTGTGGTGCGCCCGCAGGCAGGTTTCCTCGCGCGCGCCAAGGCCGAGGAGCAGGTCATTGTTGGCAACACTTGCTTCTTTGGCGCTACGCGTGGCCGTGGTTTTGTGCGCGGTATTGCCGGCGAGCGCTTTTGCGTGCGCAACTCGGGTGCCGTCATTGTTGCCGAGGGCGCTGGCGACCACTGCCTCGAGTACATGACCGGCGGTCGCGTGACCATTCTGGGCGTTGTTGGCCGCAACGCCTGCGCCGGTATGAGTGGTGGTATCGCCTACTTTTACAGCCCGCAGGGCGAGATCGACAAGTGCGTCAACAAGGAGCTCGTGTCGCTCACCCAGCTGGACGAGGCCGATCTCGCCACGCTTCGTAACGACCTCGAGCTCCACCACGAGCACACGGGCTCGACTGTCGCGGAGCGCATTCTCTCGAACTGGAGCGCGGAGCAGCGCAACTTTGTCAAGGCGTACCCGAACGATTTGCGCCGCGTCATCGAGGCCAAGGCGAGCGAGCCTGGCTTCCGTCTTCCCGCGTGGTTCCCCACGAGCGATCCCGTGCCGGACCACTCGCCCAACTCTCTTGCGCACGGCGCCAAGGGCGTGCGTCCTTCGCCCGTCTCGGCTCAGGAGTCCAAGCTCGACACGGAGTCCAAGTCTTCTGTTGTCGACATTGAAGATCTCTAAAGCGAGAGAGAAACGCACCAGCGCATCAGCGCATGCATCATCATCATCATGTCCCGTCTCTTATTCATTTCATTTCACAGCCGTCAAAACAATTCATTCCTTCATTCATTTATAGTTTCTCTTTTTCAGAATTTCTCCCCATGGAGCATTCGAAAAGCATGCTCAAGAGCGGGCGAAATGCTCAGAAGTGGCCCGGGATGCATATGCATGCTCAACAACGGACGGAAAGCTCCGAAGTGGCCTTGGATACGTATGCTCAACAACGGTCGAAATGCGCAGTGATCGCAAGCAACAACGAGCGATTGCCGTTCTTTGCCTTTTGAACAAAGGTTCAAATATACTATGTATGCTCATGAGATCTTGGAAATATCTGATCTTGTGAATGAATATCATTGGCTTTACATGTCTCAAAAGTCTACGTACCTTGGTGTCCGTCTCGGCATATTTGGATCCGAAAGAGGTTGCATAAAATCTGATTCAAAATACGATTCCGAAGAGGCCAGGTCGTTCTTCACTTGACCAGTGGAACGAATTTCTGCGATACACCCCTGATGCCATGCGACATAAAGAAATGTGGGTCAGTTCGGCTCGCAGATCAGCGATAACCGTGAATGTCACGCATCTTCCGCCACGACGAGACTGCGTTGCACTTCACTGCACTGCAGTCAACAGCAGCGCTCGTCCTCTCGTCATCCTTTTCTCGCATCAATCAAACAACTGCTCCCCCGCTTTTCTTTCGCGCGCAATCTCCCATTCAGCAAGACCTCTTCCACCACCGGTCCGTCGCTGCCGTCTCTAGGCCCGCCTGCGTTGAAGTCATTTTCGCGCCGCAGGAGCTCCAATCCCATCAAGCCAGCCAGCTAGCTGTCTCCTCCTCGCCGTCCAAGAAGTAGACTCTCTTCGCGGCTCCACGACGACGGAGAAGCATCATCATCACCGCCATCTGCGACGGAGATCATCACCAATCACATGAACTGAGCCTTCACATGTCAAGCAGAGCAGAACTTGCAGCGACTCGACTCGGACTCCGAGTCGCAAGGCGTCTGCAGCGTTCTCTCCGTTCTCTCTTCGGGCGCGCAGGGCGGCGCGGCACCTTAAAGGCTGCGCCGCGGCTGCCCCCCCCCGGGCGCGTCAGCCGCGGCTGCTTCCAAGAGTAATGCGCGCGCCGCGGGCCGCCCCCGCAGCCGCGCCCGCAGTCCAGCGCCGCCGGGCGGGCTCCGGCGGCGAGCAGCCCCGCGTCGACGGCGTCTTATCTGCAGCGTCCACCCGCCCAGCCTCGTCGCGTGCGCGCGGCGCAGAGCTGCCGCGGCGTGACAGCGGCGCGGCGGGCCCGAGGAGGAAGGCGAGGCGAGGGAATGGATGGTCGCGGCCGGGAGGCGGCGCGAAGAGGCCCCCGAGCTGCGGCAGCCAGGCCCCGCGGGAGAAAGGAGACACCGGGAGCAGCGCAGGCACGCGACCCGAGCCGCAGCTGGCCGCAGCCGCAGCGCAAGAAGGGCGGAGCGGAGCGAGGCAGCACGCAGGGGCGGCTGCCATGGCTGGCTGCGGCTGCAGAGGGTGGGTCGGGAGAAAGTCTGCTTGCTTGCTTGCTTGCTTGCTTGCTTGCTTGCTTGCTTGCTTGCTTGCTTGCTTGCTTGCTTGCTTGCTTGCGTGCTTGCTTGCTTGCTTGCTCGCGTCCCGGCCTGTTCTCTGGCGCCGCCGCGCGCTTGCGACGGAGTGCGTGTGCAGAGCGGGCGCGGCGGAGGCGGGAGGGTGAGCGATTGAGCGAGCGAGCGACTGCGAGCATCGATCGTGTGGCGGCCACGCGCGAGCTGTGTGCGAGACGGCGCCTGCGCCGCGCTCGCGCTTCCAGGCACCATCCGTCATTCCACTCCTGCCCGCTTCCACCTTTTCCTTTCTTCCTTCCCTTTGCTTTGCTTTGCTTTTCTTCCCGGTTTCTTTGGTTTCAAGTTTTCAAAGTTTTTCATGGCATTTCAAAGTTTTCTTTTTTTCTTTTTCTTTTTGGGTTTGGATTGGTCTTCCCTTTTGTTGCAAGACCCGGGCGCGCCCTTCGGGTCGAGCGCGAACGCACCGCAGCGCAGCGCTGTGCGTCCGACTGCTCGCCGCTGCGCGAGGCGAGGGCGAGGGCTGGGTGCATGCCTCGCCTCGCCTCGCTTTGCCCACACCGCGTTATTCCATCGCACACTGCTGTTACATTGCATTCTTTCTTTCATTCCAGCCAGCGGGGTGGAGTGCACCGCCTCGCCCTGTCCTGTGGCGCCGCACTCGCTCTGCACTGCACTGCACTGCGCCGCGCTGCGCTGCGCTGGAGGTCGCCGCGCAGGCAGGCAGGCAGGCAGGCAGGCAGGGCGCGGCGCGGCGCGGCAGCCCGATCCCATCCGCCTGGGTCGCTCTGATTCGCGCATTGCGCCATTCATTCATTCATTCGATCATTCATTCATTCATTCATTCATTCATTCATTCATTCATTCATTCATTCATTCATTCTTTCATTCTTTCGTTCGTTCAATCGGCCCTTCTTTCCGCGTGGCTTGCTTGCGTCCTTCTCTCTCTCTCTCCCTGTCGAAGAAACCATTCCTCCATTCCATCCCTCCTCGCATCCTCCGCGCAGTCTCCATCCAGGGCGAGCAGGCAGGCAGGCACGCAGGCAGGCACGCGAGCAAGCGCCGGCGAGGCGCGGCGACGCAGACGCAGACGCGCAGGCAGAAGAGAAGGGCGCGCGGCGCTTGAGAAGCAGGATGGCGGACATCGAGGACCTCGGCGCGAGCAAGCAGGGCGTCCACTCGAGGCCCGTGTCGGCGAGCGGGGCCGCCGTGGTCGGCAAGCAGAAGCGCGATGTCAAGCCCAACACGGTGAGCGCCGGCGCCCAGGGCGAGCTGCTCGTGTGGAGGCGCGACGGCGAGGTGGCGCCCCTCAACAACCTGCGCGGCTTCGTGGACTACGAGCGCGAGCCGTCAAAGTACAGACCTGTGAACGAGCGCATCAACGACTGGGAGGTCATCCTGCCCCACGCCCTCGAGCGCGAGGGCACCGAGGTCACCGTGCAGTCCGCCCGATGCATGGACTGCGGCACCCCGACATGCTGCTCCGAGCCCTACGGCTGCCCCCTGGGCAACGAAGTGCCCCGCTTCAACAAGCTCGCCTACAATGGCCAGTGGCGCGAGGCCCTCGACGTGCTGCTCTCCACCAGCAACGCCCCCGAGTGGACCTCGCACGTCTGCCCGGCCCCGTGCGAGGGCGCTTGCGTCGCCGGCCTCGTCGACGCCCCCGTCACCATCAAGAACATCGAGCAGCAGATCATCGAGCGCGGATGGGCCAATGGATGGATCTACCCCAAGCCGCCCTCCATGCAGACCGGCAAGAAGGTCGCCGTCATCGGCTCCGGCCCCGCCGGCCTCTGCGCCGCTGACATGCTCAACCGCCGCGGCCACTCCGTCACCGTCTACGAGCGCGCCGACCGCGTCGGTGGCCTCCTCATGTACGGCATCCCCGCCCCCAAGCTTGACAAGAAGATGCTCCAGCGCCGCATCGACCTCTGGGCCGAGGAGGGTGTCAAGTTCGTCACCGGCGCCAACGTCGGCGTCGACCCGGCCCACGACCTCCGCGACATGCACAAGAACAACGACGCCATCGTCCTCACCGTCGGCGCCACCAAGCCGCGCCTGCTCAACATCCCGGGCTCCGACCTCAAGGGCATCTACCCGGCCATGGACTTTCTCGCCGCCACCACCAAGACCCTCCTCGACGACGGCAACGGCCGCCTGCGCCACTGGGACGGCTCGTACATTTCCGCCCGCGACAAGAACGTTGTCGTCATTGGCGGCGGTGACACCGGCAACGATTGCGTTGGCACCTCGGTCCGCATGCGGGCGCGCAACGTCGTCAACCTCGAGCTCCTCGACAAGCCCCCCGTCGAGCGCGACGAGACCATGCCCTGGCCCACCTTCCCCAAGACCTTCAAGCTCGACTACGGTGGCGAGGAGGCCGCTGCCGTCTTCGGCCAGGACCCGCGTCAGTTCAACACCCTCACCAAGGAGTACCTCGGCGACGAGACTGGCCATGTCGTGGGCATCCGCACGGTGCGCATTGTCTGGCGCGACGGCAAGATGCAGGAAATTCCCAACTCGGAGCGCATCATCCCCGCCGACCTCGTCCTCCTCTCGCTGGGCTTCCTCGGCCCCGAGGAGACCATGCTCAAGCAGCTCTCCCTCGACGCTGACAAGCGTGGCAACATCAAGGCCGAGTACGGTGACTTTGCCACCAACCTTCCGGGCGTCTTTGCCGCCGGCGATTGCCGTCGCGGCCAGTCGCTCGTTGTCCGGGCCATGCGCGAGGGCCGTGAGGTCGCCGCCGCCGTCGACAAATACCTCGCCACCCAGGCGCCCGCTGCGCTCTAGGCTGTGGGGGTGTGCTGTGTGTTGTCTCTTTTTCCTCGCAATCGTGCACCTCAGCAGCCAGCCTCTCGCGCTTTTTCTTTTTGCCCTTATTATCTATCCGCGTGTGCACGCACAGTCAACGATCTACCTGTCATTTGTCATTCTTCTTGTCTTCGATTTCTGTTTCTTGCTTTCAGTCCATTCCCTCCTCGTCTGAACTCTGGCGGCCAGGGAGTAGGTAAACTTTCAAACACTGGCGATTTCATTGACACTGGCGTTTTACCTGCTGCTGGTGGCTGCAATCTTCAACTTGCATTCAGTTCGACGGACTGCTTGGCTGGCTGACTGCCAAAAGACGCGGACTCTTTTTAAACCTATGTTTCCATTCTTCTTTGATTCTTGACAAAGTTACTGCCAAATCTTGAGCATGAAACAGTTTCGGCGGAGCAAGGAACTACGTTGGAGAAGCAGAGAGAGTGGAATGGATACAAAGGGTTTACCCACGGTTGAACGCAAGTTCTTTCGCTTTTTTATGAAAGTCAAAGTCACAGAAAACAGAATCATCATCATCAATTTATTCAAGATCATGATCATCATGATCATCCATCATCCGCCTAAATTGACTTTTAAACATCAAGATCATCTGATCATCATGATCATCATCCGCCTAAATTGACTTTTAAACATCAAGATCATCATCGCTGTCATCATCAGCATCACCGCCATAAAAGTGGCGATGCCCTCGACTGGTCGTGCTGTAGCTCGCACCAGGGTGATACGGCGCCACGGGCCCACTTGCAGGCTTCGGAACCGGGACTCCCTGGTCGTGATCCGCCTGAAACTGCTTACGACGCTTGTCAGCCATGCGTTTGCTCACGCGGCGAGCAAAAAAGGAGTCGTCGTTCTCGGTCTGAGCTTGAGCAATCTGCGCGCGCATCTTCTCCGTGCGCAGATGTGACTGCAAATCGCGCTGCTCTTGCACAAGCGTACTTATTTGCATTTCCGTGCTCGTGTGGCGCTCCGCACGAAGCTTCATGAGCTTCTCACGCGAGGCCATGAATAGCTTGGTCAAAGCACTATACTCGGAATCCTTGTCGTAGGCCACATCACGCTCGAGATTGTATCGCTCGCCCTCATCAATGTAGTGCTTGTCGCGTTGCCACTTGCGACGCAGGACCACAAGGACCACCAAAGCGAGAAGCAGACACGCACCCACAGCACCGCCAATCACCGACACCGTCGTGATGCCCTTGGCACTAATTCCGTCTCCAGAAGAACCATCCGGGACAGAAGGCGAACCCGCATTCTCATCCGGCGGCTCGACGGTCACGGCATCCTCTACATGCCGAAAGAAAACAGTCGGGGCCGCTGTAGGCGCCAAGGCCACTGTGGCCAACACCATGTCATCCGCGCCGACGCTCTCGTCCTCAAAAAGCGTGCTGACCAAACGCCGTCTGCTGTCGGCGGTTGGGCCGTCCGTCCGCGAAACGATCTCCGAAGTGATCTCAAACCCGCAACTCTCGCCAAAGCAAAAGTAAAGGTCGAAGTCGCCGGTTTCCTCGGTCGCGAGCCCCGCCGAATACGTTCCATCATCGTGGTCCAAGATTGTGGCATTGAGCAGGCGCGGACGGGCTGCATCGTTGGCGTACGACCAGTTGCCGTCGCTTCCCTGCTGCGGGACCTCGATCCAGATGCCTTGCATCAGCTCCGGGGCTCCGCCATACTCGATGAGCTCGTCACAGAGATCGCGCGCCTGCACCGAGTACCCAACAAGACTCTCGCCGTCACCCGTCAGCGTCAGAGATGACGCACTCGAGGACCCCGAGGCGCTGTCGACGCGGGCACCCGTCTTATCGAAAGTCTCAGATCCAATGTAAGTTGTCATATTGGCAGCCAGCTCCACCGTGTCAACGTCCCAGCTCGACAAGAAGATGTCCGCAGCATCAGAACCTGTTGCGGACGTGAAACCCATGTACGCGTTGCGCCCGCCGCCGAGCACATCCGCAATGACAAAGTCCGTCTGCCGCAGGTAGAGCGAACCATTAATGTAGACCTCGAGCCAGTCGGGCGACTCAAGGTACTCGATCGAGACCGTGTACGTTGTGCCGGGCACAAAGGTCGTCACATTATCGTAGACGCGCACATCGCTCGACGTCAAATCGAGTCTCTCCTCGGGGCTCGAGGGATAGTGCAAACGCACTTGCTGGAGGGAGCAATCTGCCGCAGCGTCTTGTCGATCCGCGCACATATCAAAGACGACGGCCATGGCATTCGTGTAGTATCGGCAATTGAGACCGCCCATTGTGGTGATGGGAAGATCGACGAGGCCGCGCTCGAGCTGATGCACCACAAAGGCGAATCCCTGCGCCTGGCCCTCGGACCCTATTGTAAAGCTGAACGAGGTCTTGAAACCCGTGCCGACGTTAAACTGTGACTCCGCGTACGCATAACTGGGCGTATCAGGCGCGCCCTGCTGAGCGAGGTACAACCCATTGTCTGCGAAGTCGACTTGCGAGACGAAAAAGTCGGAAGCAACGGCTGTCTCAGGGAACGCTTGCGCCGTCGAGCCAGAAAGAAGCACATTGCAAGATTCGGAAATGGTTGTCGTCACGGCAAAGTTGGACGCTGACGTCTGCCGTTCAGCATGGAAAAGGTCAAAGGCGTAAATTTGGCCCTGTTCGAGGCCTAGCGAGGCGCCGACTTTGGCCAGGTTGATCGAGTCATCTTGTGCGCTCTTGACGCCGCCGAGATCGAGCGCAAGTTGACCATTAATGAACACCCAGACGTCATCGTCGCCACTGAATTCAAAGTACTCGTCGCCGCGATACTTGAAGTACGTGTGGATCTCTGTGGTGAACCAGAACTTTTTACCTGGCCAATTGTTATCCTCGTACTGCGTCACGGGCCACACTGGCGCACTCTCCTCGTCCGGGTAGAGTGCCTGCGTGACTGGCGTTGCGCCCCCGGTCGCGTACGCATTGAGCGGGCCAAAGAACCCATCATTGTCGCTATCCGGGCCTTTGACTTCGTCGTCCGTGGCGCTGTCGAAAAAGTACTCGCAGACAGTGTCATTGTCAAAATCGTTGGTTGCGCAAGCCTCGTCCCTGTCACCATCCAGATACAGGTAGAGGGAAAATCCGACGCGCTTGTTGTAGCGCGCGTTGTCATTGTACCAGGATGAAAAGGCCTCGGGCCCTGCCGTCTTACATGTGTTGGACCCAGATCCGCTGCATCCGCCGCAAGCGTCCGAATCTGAGCAGTACTGCGGCTTGGGAATACCAGCTTGGTTCACGAGCGTCTCGTCCTGCAGCGTGCCCCTGTTCCGCGCATACGAGATAATGTCCCCGGTGGGCTGAAAGTCCGGGTGGCCTGAGATGGTGCCGTCCAAGAGCTCATCCGCATACGGGCAATTCGCCTCCTTGATTCCTCCGTCGTCGTCCTCGCGCCATTTCGCAAATTGGCGCACGGCGGCTGTCGGGTCGAGCGCGCTCGGGTAGATCTCCAAGAGCGTATCCTTGTCGAGGTCTGGGGTGCAGAAGAAGGGCTGAAAGCTGCGCACGGTCGCCCTGTACTGTATGCTGTCGCGCGCCGAGGTCACCTGCGCGCTCGCGTCCTTGGCGAGCGCCGTCGCGGCCACGAGCGTGGCCACGACCCATGCACGAGGTCTCTTGACGCCGCCCATCGCTTCGTCCGCGCTCGAGAGCTCGCTCTCCGCCGCGGGTGCACAAGGTCTCGCGTCTGCCGCGTGCGCCGCGCTCGGCGGCGAAGCTTCGAGGGCTGGCTCGCCAGTGCACGCCCCGGCCAGTGCGCCTTCGTCTCCGGCTCTGGCTCCGGCTCGCTCCGGCTGCGCGCGCGCGACTGCTCGCGGCGTGCGTGCGGGTCCGGCCTGCGAGGCAGGCTGGCGTCCGGGTTTTACGAGGTTTGCTCGCTCGCCAGCGCCTGCTGTGCGCGTGCACGCGACATTGGCCGCTGCGGCGCGAGCGTGCAAGGAGTGATAAAGGAGCCTTCTAGCGGGAAGCCAGAGGCTCGGCGAGCCTCGCGCCGAGACTTGGCAAATTGTCCCCTTCCCCCGGGTCTTGTGCGGGTCCCGCGCTCTCCGGACACTGCGCGCGGAGGTCTCGGAGCATGTGCACGCGTACGAGACCCCGCGGACCGAGCACGTGGCACGCGCCCGCGGGGGAGAGCGGCGCAGAGCGGGGCAGAGCAGGGCAGAGCCGCCTCGGCCACGACGGATATAGAAAGCGCGGTCGGTCACTTGGAGCGCTTTCAAGACACCTCCCTCGTCGGCGGCCCTGCCCTGCCATGGCTGGCTGGTGGTGCGGCAGTGGCCA
Source organism: Aurantiochytrium sp. KH105 (assembly GCA_003116975.1). Classification (NCBI taxonomy): domain Eukaryota; class Bigyra; order Thraustochytrida; family Thraustochytriidae; genus Aurantiochytrium; species Aurantiochytrium sp. KH105. Next base: position 424 of record BGKB01000341.1, on the reverse strand, counting down.
CTGGCTCTGCCTACCTTCAGGGCAGGAAAAGAGAAGATGGATGGATGGATGGTGGCTTGGGGTCAAGAAGTCAGGCAGAGCAGTACTACTACTATCCTACGAACGATCAGGGGTGCGGGACGACCTTGCGCGTGGCCTTGCGCGAAGGCGTGGACGAGGCGGCGTCGAGAGCGCGCTGCTGCAAGTAAGCGGAAAGCTCGGTGAGCGCCGGGTGCGGAGGCGGAGCGGGACTCCGCGGCGCCTCCGTCTGGCCTCCAAGGTGCGCGGCTCGCAGGTAGACGGAGTGGGCTGCCTCGGGACTGCGCATGGAGAACGACCCGTGGTGCGCGACGCCGTCCTCGTCGTGGCGGTGCAAGTGAGGGGCAGGCCGCGCCGGCGGCGGCACACCCTTGCGCGCGCTCGGACTCGCGGCACCGGACGCGGG